>JAEBDU010006342.1:0-21774 GCA_016802625.1 Heliconius numata | reverse complement strand
TTATTAACGAACTTTTCAAACCAAAGTTTAAAATTGAAATACTTTAGTATTTTTTTCCTTGGTAGGGAACTTCTTTCTTCTTTTTATAAAACGTATTGTTTTTTAAGGTTCCGTCGCTAAAGGTAAAACCTATTACTAACAGTCTGTTGTTGTTAATCAGGTGAAACTTTTACAGATGTAATGTTATTTTGATGTTGTCTTTATAACAAATAATAATAGTAAGAGAACTAAATAACTGTTTACTTTTCGTTAGTTTTTAGTTTTTTGGCGTTATCACTGATTTTGCAAGAAATGAACTGCTTAATATATAAGTTTGTAATATTTTTTTCTATTATTCCTATAAATTTCCAATTTTCCCTTTTTCTTTACTGTAGGTTCACATTTCTCGCCAGATTTCATAATTATAGGTAAACAGAGTACTTCCTTACCTACAATTCCCTATAGGGTTCGATTATGTGGCGAATTTCATGTAATATGGGGCAAAACTGAAGAATTTACGCTCGTACCTTTTGATAGTGTTGAGTTAGCAGTTTCATTTTTTCTGTGCTTCAAAACACCGACTTGGATATTTTATGTTTATTTCAGCTTCACCTATCTTGAGCACAGTGGTCTTAACAGATGAACAGACAGACCAATGAACAACAAATCTCTTTATTACCGTACAATCTCTTTTGTGTGTTCTCCATACAACGTGACATTGGTGAAGTGATTAGTGCTCAACTGGCACGCTCGAAGCGCCATAAATAAAGAACTGAACTGAACTGACAACAAAGTGATCCTATAAGTCTCTCTCTCTCTCTCTAAAGTACAAAATCCTAAACATCAATTAATCTTGCAGTTTTATATATCGTAAGCATATTTTACTTAGATATTGTATCTAACCGTAAAACTGTATTAGCCAGTGTTTCCGCATGACACGCGCCGCCCTCGAATTTGTCACGTAACTACTGCGATCGCAAAAAAAATTTCACCATTTGCCTTTGATTGCTTTCCTTTTGTGTCGTATCGTTTTTTCGTACTCTGTTTAGGGATCTTAACTGTACTTCCTTGGTTCATTAGTGGTTTGGAAGTATAGAAAAACCAGTAGGATGGCATTAGATTGTAAATACGATGGTTGTAGGTTTGAACCCTCTCGGTGGAATGGTTATATTTAAATTATATTAATTTCGCCCCTTTGGCACGACAAACAGTGGCGAAGAGTTTCTATTCTCTAACCTCTCGATTTTGAGTAGAAAATAGAAAACAGTTTGATTATATGATAAACAATTAATGAGCATAATTTTACATTCATTTACTAATTATTTAGATTTGATAAAGAAATTATAAATTATTTGATAAAAAATAAGTGGTGTACGGAGTGTCTGGACACTAGGTTCTCTTTTCCTGCTAATTTTAATAAAAAATATTAAATGAAAATGGAACCTATATCTCTTATGTTACTATTTTTGTGTAAAATTTCCATTTTATTTCGAAATATACTCTTTTTTTATCACTTGTATATATAAAATACACCTTTTGACTTTTTTGTCACCACATCTAGCATCCCGTATATAATGACGAAACTTAACGCACTTTTTCTTGTAACCAGAACAAGGAAACAATGATATTATTATTTTCAATAAAAAAATTAAATAAAGATACAGTAATATTATTAAGAATTAATTAACCATTAATTACCGCAAGCTTTATACTGTTTGTTACATATAAGAGCGTATGGTTGCGGGCAACCGTGACCCGGTTTTCACCTAGTTTTTATGTAATAAAGAAATAATGTTACATTTACAACATGTATTGTTTCAAGTACATAATACTGAAATCATAATAAAAGTATGATTAAAATAATAAATATGAATCTGAGAATAAAATAATACTTGGCATATAAAATTGATGCCGTAGTGGCGAAGAACAGCCGATTGTAAAAGCGACGGTTGTGGGCTCGATTACCATTTGGCTAAATAATTTATTTTTTTTCGACTCTATTATGTTGAAACACTTCCTACTAAATATTTTTTGTGAGTGTCTAATATAATAGATTCCAGTCGTAGTGCAGGGGCACAAAGTGTTACTGTAAAACCGACTGGTTGTGGGTTCGATCCCCACTCGAGGAGATAAAATATTTATTTCAATTTATACGTCCATTTCTTCGCTCTGGTGTTAATGTCTTCGCTCTTCGCAATGCTCCCAGAATTCGACAGAAAGTGGAGAACGGAACGGAACTTAACACTAGATTCCCTCTGCCTGCCCTGCTGTGTGCGGGATACAGCGTGAAGCTGATTTAATTTATATAATACTAGCGACCCTCTTGCGGCTTCGCCCGCTTTAACTACTGGATTATTCATATGATGTATGTTTGCACTTAAGATAATGTGAAAATTAATTAAACCCTAATGCAACCCGCATTTTCGTAGTTTCAATAAGGATTTACCAATTGTTTTACACAGCAAGGATATTTTAGTAGGTACCGTAATTTTAGATCTGTGCTACTAATCTTTTCAAGTACTTATTAAAATATATTTAAATGACTATTTTTAAACGGAAGAAATTATAAACAAAAACCTACCTACTAATAACTACTACAAAAAATATGAAACCAAATATATCGCGCTGAAATAATACATTCAACTCCAATCATCCAAAACGTGCAAATGTATCTAAATCTTCGTTGCTATAAAGGCAGGCGGGTTTTTATTTTTTCGAGCTTGTGGTTAATGCTGAAGAGGGTATTCTGTCCCTGATGAAAAGCAAGCACTACGTGGCTGCCTGTGAGGAAAATTAAATAGAATGCATCGGCCGGGAATCGAAACCGTGCCGCCCGCGTGGCAGGCGAGCATTCTACCACTGAACCACCGATGCGTGTAAGGCAGGCGAGCGCGGCGGACGCGCTTATATAAGCCGTTTCGCAGCAAGGATTTTTTGATATTGTAACAACTTCTAAAGTACCTATTAAAATGAAAAACAGTAAAGGCAGTTTTGATCTACATTAAATGGCCAACGTAACTAATATACTTATTTATATGCTGAGAGTAAGGGATAAGTGAAACTTGAGTAACATACAGCTGATGTGTCAACGGCGTGATGTGTCAACAATTAAATGCTTTTTTCTGTAAAACTATTCACAATTTCGAAATAGTGTAAAAAGCAAATTTTATCTTCGTTTAATGTAGAAAATTAATAAAGTATTTTAAAGAATAAGGATTAATACCATTATGGAAAAATATGACTCCCAATAAAAAATATATTGAAATTATTATTTTTAGACAGAAAAATGATCACTACACGTTATTCTTAAAAGATACGAATATGCCGTCGCGGACTTTTTTGTAGATCTTATTAAGAGGAACAATACTCCAATACATTTTTTTCATGTAGTGCTTACCATTAAAGCAGCGCATGCGCGAAAGTGTCTCAACGGGTAGGACTTTATACACATTTGTCGTATTTATGTTAATTTACATAAGAATGTACAAATAATAAACTATATATAAACCTTCTACGAAAAATACTCGACCTAATGGTGAAAACCGCATCAAAATCCGTTGGGTGGTTTAGAAGAAGAAGAGTTAGAAACAACAGACAGACACGAAAAGCGACTTTGTTTTATAAGATATAGGATAATATTAAAATATTTCGCTTATATCTCTACAAGCTCAAACATTGCTACAGAGTTTGTCACGTACAAGAGCGGTTGTGAAGAAAAGGTCCTCGCTTCCGTTGATTACTTCCTTTCCTCTTTATGTGATACATTGATAACGTTTTCAATTGTATATTTCCTCGCAAAGTGTTATTTATTGTATTCTTTGCATATTTATTGTGTGATAGAGATTGTAAATTCAAATTTTGTCTAGAAAAAAATGTAAAAATTAGTGCGAAATTAGTGAGTTACGTAAATAGTATTGGTAAAAGTAAACGTGGATAATGCAATCGATGTTTGGTGGGATGGGGTTTGATTTTGAACATTATTTTAGTCGTTTTGCGTAATTACTCTTATAGGACAACAGCGTTGAGTTCCGCCACTTAAAATGTAGTGTCTTAAATTTGAGCGGATAATGGATCTTAATTCTCGGATCCCTCACATAACGCTTCTTTCCGAGGCACTTAACCCTACAAAGAGGATATCGTACTAATTTCACAATTGTAAGTCAACGGTAAGTACTCAAAAAGTTAAATTTGCGGGCGTATACACCAATTTGACACACGGACAACGCCGCGTTGTAGGCCTATATTGTAACAAGAGCAATTTCCATGGAAATCATTCCCTCCGGGGCCACTGCGCCTTGATAACCTCAAATGATAACATTATTCTAATATACCCGGTTTTTACAGTATACCAAATGAACTAATTTCAATACTTAGTGTTATTTTTAAACTTGACATTGCATTGCGCTTAAAACAATTGTTGATACAACGAAAATAAACCGCTGTATAAACAAAAACATCCAGTGACTATAAAATCGAGATACAATGAAAAAATATGAAAATCTATGGAAATGTATGGAAAATACACTTTTTTCTAGAAGAATTGTTGAAATTATAATAGGGTTGTTAAACAAATAATCCCATTAACAAGTAATCGGCTTTCCATCCGCTCGAGTGTTCCAATCATTGATTCTATCGACTTCCATTGAAATATAATGCTGTATGTTATAATTTGTAAATACTATGAGTTTCATATAGTTTTGTTTATAATATTTTTTTATATTAATATATAAGGTGCCAAAGAAGTATGTTGTAATTTCCATAGATCAGGACTGAGAGTTCAATGTTCAAAAAAGCGGCGTTAAGTTCCACTACTTAACAATCAATGTCTGAAAAATTTAGTAGTGCGTGGGGGACGGAGTGTCTTAATACTAGACTTTCTCTGCCTGTCGTATTTACATACCTACTCGCCACCGCCAATTTATCTAAATAGATGAAAAAATTAAGTCCACTGTGCCACTTCATAACTATAGAGAAAGAAAATAATGCTTATAACCTCCCCTTACACAGTAATACCCAACATTAATGATATTTTCATATCAAAAATAAAATTGAAAAGCAAACATGTAATTGAATCAAAATACATGAATTTTTATTTACACTTGGATTCATGTTTTCAGACATTCTGATACGTTCGTGTCGCGTGTAATTAATCATATTTATAACGTCCAAGGCGAAGGCCAACCGACAGGACGGCGTGAGTGAAACATTGATAGTAAAATGTTTACAAATGTTGCTTGAATTACTAAATTTGAATGTAGTTGTATGAAATTTACTGGATTGAGATATTTAGACTTAGCCATCAACATATTAAAATTTATTTACGGCGTTGAGTTCCGCCACTGAACATGAAATATCTCTAAAATTGGACAGTGCGTGGGGAACGGAGTATCTCAACATTAAAATCCTTTTCCTATCCTAAAATTATATAAAGATACATTAAACCAATTGTATATAAAAGAATAATTTCAACCCAGAAAGAAAGTCCCTTAATAGGCATAATATTCAATTTTAATACCACGTAGCACTGCTACCAAAGTGCTACGAGTCTACGACGCTACGAGATATGAATGCTTTATACGTCGTAAAATAATGCTTGAAATGTAAAAAAATATGGCACTTTTAACTTATTACTTTTCCGTAATATTCATAATTTATATCTGTACTAATTTTATAAAGCTGAAGAGTATGTTTGGTAGAAGTTGTGGATCATAATTAGTACAGGTTCGAATAGAAATAAAATATTATTTTGGAGTTGGTTGCTTCTATGTAAATTTTTATATCTTTCTTTTCTCTTTTACATCTCTTTTTATATTTTCTGTATCTATCTGTTTCTATGTATTTGATAACGTGGGGAACGGAGTATCTTAACACTAGATTCCCACTGTTTATCCTGCTATATGCAGCGTAAAGCTGATTTATTTATTTAAAAATAAGAAATACACAGCTCAGTGACATCTCAATACACAAAATCTCAAAAATTGAGTGGATCCTGCGGAACGGAGTGTCTTAACAATAGGTTCCCTATACTTACCTTGCTATATACGATTTCATATAATGTTACATTCACATATTACCTTTACAATGATCGATATATCTTACACTCACTACAATAAAATAACAATAAAGTACAATATACTTTAAATCGCAAAGCGAAAAAGCTATTTTACAACCGGAACCATAAAGCCCCTCTTTAAAACAATTACCGGTAATATTACCGGATATCACGTGACTATCGATGGCCGTGGAAGACACACCTGTATATAGCGACCCATTAAATGGACCATTCAAAGTGAACATAACGTCCAAGTTATAGTGGACCTAATGTGCTAATTGCTCACACGACCGGTTACTGCCGAGTGTCACGAGACTGAAAACGCCCTGGTAGAGTCGTTAAATCTGACTGTCCTTTTATATGGGGTAGTGCTTGGAAAAAATATTTTAATATGAATTTTTGTTATTGAATTTTTATATAAGCGGACAAAGCCAGATTTTATTTTTTGTTTTCTAACAAAAGTAGGCTCTATTTCGCTCATTAACAGTTTTAGTAATTTATTTTAGTATTATTTCTCTCTAATGAAAATCTTTTATATGGTTTGGTATCCATTCATCCATATTATAATTATGACATATTTTTATTTTAAGTTTCATAATTAAACTTTGTCTTCTATTTGAATATGTAGACTATATTACAATCTATATACAGGGTGGAAGAGGCAGCGCTTCTTTTACTGTAAAATATTTCAAACCCAGATTAAAAAAAAATAATCAAGGTACCTCAACGGTTTGGACGTAGTATTTTTTTTTCATTTCACGATTTTTATCCATACCTGTATTTCGTGTGACGCACACATACGTATGCGACGTTGCCGCTTTGACAGGTAAGTGTGTGCGTGCCTATGTTATACTTTACAAATGGCGTTTTATTTTAAAACGATAATTTTATTATTTATTTTGTTTGAAAAAAAAACTTTTTTATTTTTGAGAATTATTTTTTTTCCGAATTATATTAGGCTTTTATAGAGTAGTTAAAATTGTGGTTTCATTTAAAGTGGCGCTGACAATTCCACCCTGTATATAAAAGGACTTGTCCTCACTGACTGAGGTAAGACGCACGCACAGCCGTAACCGCTGTGCGTA
Organism: Heliconius numata; assembly: GCA_016802625.1. NCBI lineage: Eukaryota > Metazoa > Arthropoda > Insecta > Lepidoptera > Nymphalidae > Heliconius > Heliconius numata. Next base: position 14,658 of record JAEBDU010006342.1, on the reverse strand, counting down.
GAAACGTGATTTTTGGACAGATGTTTGCTTTCGTAATTTGGACATCCACTAAGAACGGATTTTGAAAAATTTTAACCCTAAAGGGGTGAAATAGAGGTTCAAAGTTTGTATGGAAAAAAATTTAAATCGGCACCGATTTTTATAAAATTTAAAATTTAGATTTTTTAAAAGTATTCAATTGAGCACGTGTTTCATCGTTTTCTAGAATTCTCCCCCTAAGAGTGCAAATAAGGGGTTAAAAGTTTGTATAGATTTTTTTTAAAACGGCACCAATTTTTATAAAATTTGAAATTCAGACTCTTAAAAGTATTTAATTGAACACGTTTCATGGTTTTCTAGAGTTCTTCCCCTAAGGGTGCAAATAAGGGGTTGAAAGTTTGTATGGAAAAATCTTTAAATCGCCACCGATTTTTATATAATTTGAAATTTAAACTCTTAAAAATATTTCATTGAACATTTGTTTCATGGTTTATTAGAATTCACCCCTAAATAAGCAAGCGAAGCTGCGCGCGTCCGCTAGTTAAATGATAATTACAAGCAAAAAAATGTAACTTGCTAAATGTATGTTTTAATATAAAGCAAAAAAAAAATATTTAGCCAATGATTTCGGTTGCGTGGACTAAAACACTATTCATTCTTTGTTCGTCACTCAGTAACGGAATATTTTCTGTATTATAAATATAAAAATATTTTAAATGCTCGTTTGTGACCTATTTCTATTTAAAATAAAATATTTTCTCCCGATACACGTTCGATGTCAATACAGGTCCGATGTGCTAGGAGAGACGATGCGGGCCGTTTGAATCGAACTAGCGTCAGCACTCATACTCGTATATGTCAGTGTTGCCTTTCGAAATTTCATTATTTAGCCCCCGACACGGTGTCCGGTGCCGTGACATTGTACCGCGTCCGTGACGGGACAACCAATGTAATTGTAAAGCTTGCCAACCAGGTAGACGATAAAATATTATATATTTTTTCTTGATCTTAAAATGAAAGATTTTTCTAGAATAATTATAATATATATGTATTGGTACCGTACAACCTCTGTCGTGAGTTCTCCATTCAACGTGACACTGGCGAAGTGATTTTGTGCTCAACTGGCACGCTCGAACCGCCATATTAGAAAGAACAGAACAGAACATATATGTATTGGTACTACAAAAATATATCAGAGAAGTTAGGTAATGTAATGCTTATTGCTTGTCGTATTAAGATATAGGTATAACATTAGAAAACAGAAAAGAAGAACATTTAACTCCAGGAAATTGGGAGCGTAGCGTGACATGTAAATCGCTTAATGTCGCGATGCAAAGAAATATTCCTTCTTGTTTTAGATATAAGAGCAATTATTTTAACGAATTCTTTTATTTTATTGTAATAGCAACATTCTTATTTTATCATTTTGAATAAAATATATTAATACAAGAACGTGAAACGGTCGTAACTTCGATTCTTACTACCCGGGGAAAAGGAGTATCCTCTACCTTCTTACTAAAAGCAGGATACAGCGTGAAAGTAAAAGATGTAGGTAATAAGCGTATAACAATTATGATTTTAAATTTACTTCGAAAAAATACTTATCTCTAGGATCTGCCTGCACAGAAAAATAATGAACTTATGAATAGCTCTGAAAATAATAAATAAAAATATATTTTTTTAAACTTAAAAATAATAAATTGAATAGTTTTGTGATTGTAATGGGTGGGCGGTAGGGCGGTAGGGCGGCATGGGCACAGTGCAGGTGGCGTGATCGCACACCGTAATTGAATGTCGCGAATGGTCGAGCTTCTTAGAAAATATAAAATGGCACAATTTTTCTATCGGATCGCTTGCTACATGAGTGTATACATTATGAAGCAGGTTTTGAAATAGCTTGTAAAGAACATATATTGCAAATAATAGAGTCGGTGAAATTACCCGCTTTTGAAGTGGCTCTAAGAGTTTCAATAGACGACTATTAACCTGGGCTTCGCTGTGCTATGGGTAGATTTATTATATAATAATAGTTATCTTAGAAGTCTAAAATGAAAACGATCCTCTCTTCAATGTCCTCGAATGAGAATCGAACTCACAACCATCACGTTTACTGTTAAATGCTATGCTGGTGATCCACAACGGCCTCAAGAAATATAATTTTTGTATAATCTAAGTATTATATTATTATAAGTAACAATAATATAAAATAATTTATTCTGTTTACTGCAGTGTTTTTATGAATACTTATATTTCAAAGTGAAGTGGAACCCTCATTTGTCATTCTCAGAACGACTCAGCTGCTTCTTACGGTTAAGAAGGTTAGACAGTTAACTGAGATTGATACCCCGTGATTAGTATACTGTTGTTATTTTAAAATGAATTATTGTATTTAATAATAAAAAGATTTTATATCTCTATAATATGAATTATGGAAATATATGTTTTAATTTTTTAAGAAATGATCTAAGCGAAAATTTATGCTCTATTAAATATAACATGATGGGATTTAATTTCACAATTTGAATAACTAATTAAATCTATGAAATATTTATTTAGCGAAGTAAGTGGACAGTATAGTAAAGTACCATCCGTAAAAAAGTAGAGATATCTTTTTTTATTAAAAATAAATAAAAAACCCTCCGAAACTGTCACAATTACCTGAAAAACCATTCGTCTGATAAAAGATCACTTGACAGTCTTCTATTGAAAAATAAAAAGCACTTTGATATCTTTATCTTCTTTCTTTCACAAAAAAAGGTTGAGAGGCAATTAATAAATCGTTTGTTTTATCATAATTAACGTTTCTTAGAATTTGTCAAAGACGACAGACACTAATTAATCTTTCATCGGGCTTCGGTCACAATGGTCACTTTAAATTATTTTAACGAAAAAATCTTAAAAAAGAAATACTTAAGAAGGAGAATACTTCGTTTTTTTTTAAAAGAAATGCTAAATAACGCATTTTTTATTTTGTGCCAGGGTCATCAAAATTATTAATTTACACACTATTATTAGGTATATACAAATAATAATATATAACAATTAATTAAAACTAAAACCCACTTTATGTCACAAAGCTTCACTAACGAGAGAGCTTTCAGTATTGAACTTTGAGCTTTGTAAGTATCATGTCTTCATATTCCCAAGTTAACACCCAGTTACGTTTAGTTACGTAGATTAGACGTAACGTCGCGGGCTGTTCGTTAGAGCGTATTACTGATGCATCGTCGGGAACGCTACTCTAATTATATTTGTATAGTAAGATATGTTGTTGGGATTTATCTTATTTTGTCTTAAGATTTCCTGTTGTTAGATCTTGAGACTAATCCTGGGATTAGTTTTATAAAATATCAAGCATTCATAGTGTTTATTTTTGTAAAACGTATTTTACTATCTATTTCTTTAATTTTTTTATTCATGTTTTTATGAATGCTTGATATTTTACTAAACCGTTTTATCTCCCTAAAACTGCGTAGATGAAAAAAGTTATAAGATATATTATTAAATATACTCATATTATTATTATTATTGAATATTAAACATTTTGGCTGTGCATTCATATAACAGTCGTAATTCGGCCGCAAAGCTGCGGTCGCACCGCCGCGTGCTCTCGACGTTACTTACTGGATATGTATGACTTTTGGACTTATATTGTTGGTGTTTTTGAAACTTCTACTAATTATTAATAAGTTTTATAGTTTCTTGGTGCTTAATAATTATTAATAATTAATTATTTTTTTTGTGATTATTACATATATTGAATAAATTCATATCTGTAATACATACAAATGTTTGAAATATATACTTATTTGTATATTAAAAAGACAATCGTTTCACGCAACGCGTAGATTATATATATCTAAGATCTATAAACCCTTGGGCATCAAAGATTCGTAATATGATAAAAAAACATATTCTTGTACGGTGGACCTAATAAAATACATTTTTTTCTAAAAAATCCTAATTCTAATTTATGAGAAATACCTTTTCCAGAGATTTTAAACAGAATTTAAGTGTCTACTCATAAAATTACTTTATCCACTCTTTATATGATAAGAATACGCAAATTAAGTTAAAAAAATACCTAGACGTAGAAAGCTTTATTAATTAAAAGCTTATCCCAACTTTTATATTATGAAAGCTGGAAAATAGTACTTAATTTTGTTCTAAGCCCACTCTAACTGTATAAAACTGTAAGGAAATTTTATTTTATGGAAATTTTACTGCGGGAAGACGATATGGTTGTCTCATAAAAGAAAATTTTCTTTCTTATTTTCATGTCGCTATACGACTCGTTTATTTAGTGGTATCTCAATAAATGAGGGCAGTTGTGGCGCAGGGGCGTAGAAGCGTACACTTGTAAACGCAACAGGCTGTGGGTTCAATTTAGACGAAAAAATAATTTTGTCTTGGATTATCCATTTATCGAGAATAGGTAATAATATAGCATCACGAAATGCTTTCAGAATGTGGTGGAAAGTGAGGAACTGAAATGGAAACGGAGTGTCTTAACACCAGGTTCTCAGGTTCCAGACGAAACCTAACCTGCTATACGAGTATGTAGGTCACAGCGTGAACCTATAAAGCATAATATTAAGCCCACTGTACCTGTAATCAGAGTTAGGTCGGGCACTTCGAATGTGTCATGTGTCATATACAGATATTCCATGCGGACGAAGCCACAAAAATAAGCTAGTATTAATATATATCGAAAAAAGAAAAATTATTGAAGCATGCAAAGCAATGTAAAAGGGTAGTTGTTAAAAAAAATACTGCTTTAAAACAATCGATCGCAATAATGATAGGTCAGTGCTACAAGCACCGGCTCCGACACGACACGCTGAGTTATTCGTGTATTATACGCGATATTGTGGATATTCGTGTTCATAATATAATTGAAAATAGGTTATTCATAGTTGGCTTTCAATTTTCATATTTGATATCGTTATAGTGCAATCGCAGTTACAATTGTTACAAAATATTGGTATGCTAAATGTTGATGATAGTTGGGAGTTCATAGTTTTTTATTAGCTTTATGGTCTATCTCGCACATAGCAGGGTAGGCAGAGGAAATCTAGGAATATGGTATAAGACGCTCCGTTCCCATTAAGACACTTCCGTTACCCACGGTCTGCTGCGTTTTGGCTACTCAAAATCTTCTGTTAATGATTGACTTATAGGCAATGCACAGCCATAATTGCGCGGCAAAGAATGCTGATATATGTTATGTCATTTAGGGACCTCATGGAGTGTAGTTCTGCGCTAAATGATGGTTTTCCAAAATCTATCAGAAACGGAAAAAACGGGTTTTTATGTTCGTGGCAAATAGTATTACACGATTCCTAGATGGTGAAAGTGAATAATGAAGAATCTGGACACTGATCCTCTCCACATACTCTCTGATACATCTTTTACGTTCTTAAAAGTAAAGTTCGAAAACGTTAATAAAAAAATATAATTTAATTTAAAACATACATACAATATTTCTATACAAAAAAAAAGAAAAACCGACGATTAATAAAAAGTAACAATTTCTAAGTATCATCAAAACCGTAGTCCAATTAACGCGCGGTTAATTAAGCTGACGACGCATTAACGATCCTTATCTCGTCGCTCACAGAAATATTAGCGCTACTTGACGTACGTCAAACACTGACTGACACTTTTAGATTTTTATATATTTTTAATTTGGTATATTTTAAAAGTTTTAACGATTACAGTTTTTTTTCTTCGTAGTTAGCCAAAACATTTACTTAGGTAGAGAGATGAGGTTGTACAGTGGTCTTCGACCTCCCCGAAGATCAATATATTTCTACTAAAATTTCGAGATATTACATTTTACGAAGCGGAATTCAACGCCGTGCTTTGTCTAGTTACCAAAGCGAGGATGTGAAAATAATTCTTTACCTCGAGTAGGAATAGAACCTACAATCGTCGCGCTTATAGTCAGACGCCACGACATTCACTACGTAATGTAGATAAGCCAATGCAGAAAAATTAAATCTTTGACCTTTATCATTGCAAATACTAACAAGTTCAATTTTTCAACTGCAGAAGTAACTTCTGTAAAATAACTTTTTATTATTGAAGTGTCCGGACAAGAATTTATAATGTAAATGCAGAAAATTACACACTGCAGTACCGTACCGTAGTCGAACTCAAATTCGTGTCGTATTTTATGACTGCCTTTAAAATTTCCTTACTTTATATTTAAAAATCTATATAGTTATTTCGATTTGGTGAGATAAAATGTTTTGTACTTCCAGGCTCTCTCTACCTAGCACATATTAGTGATAAATACAGAACGGAGTGTCCTATCACTAATCTAGTCACTTAAACCTGGTGTTTGTGGTGTGTTTAAGTCTTTTTTATTTAAAGTAATTGAGTTAGTAGAGTTGCAGAACTCAACGCCGCGCTTCGGCTCGTTACCAGAGCGAGAAAATTAAAATAATTCATATTTCATATCATTGATTGGGAGTTGAACCTAACGGCCAATTTTAATAAAGTTATATTGTAATTTCTACTATATTCGTAATATTGTTCTAAGCGTAACTGCTTCAAAAGAAACGTAAGCTTATTGCTATTAAGTTTAAGGAAAATCAAACGTTCGTAGCATTTAAATTTCCAACATAATATCTATTCAATTCTTGCTTTATGGCCTTAAAGGCGCAACACAGCGTCGTCAATATTCGTCAACGTCGCTTTGTCGGAACAAAGTTCAATGACAGATTTCAAGAAGCCTCCAATATTAGAACAAAGGGCTGAACGATATTATACTTTTGGCCTGTTATAAGCTGATTTATTTCATCACATATATATTTGAGGCCAGTTATGGCGCAGCGCCACAAGCGTGTGACAGCTCGACAGGACATGGGTTGGATTCCCACTCGAGAAAGTTAAATATTAAATATTTTCATTTCTTCGCTCTGATATCGAGGCAATTTTGCAGAACTCGGCGGAAAATGAGGAACGGACTATCTTGACACTAGGTTCCATATATGTATCTACCCTGCTGTATGCTGGATACAACGTAAATATATCTCTCAACGCCCATAGCATCCAAATAGAATATACACATAAAATAATCTATAAAAAAGAAGTACCTGTGAACTTTAACATACGAACAGCCACTGACACTCCATGCATATATCAACAATAAAATTTGATGGGGGAAAGGCAAAAAATAGAATGTGGATAGAGGTATGCCCTGCCTTGACTTGTATTACCAGATTCCCCGATTTATAGCACTTCGATATCGAGAATACTCTGCCAGTCTCTGCAGATGACAGTTTATGTGAAATGTGTTTGTTATATTCGATTTTGTATTTCTATTATAAGAAAAAGACCGTCGTGGCGTATGATAGCGATTGTAAACGTGATGGTTTTGAGTTCAATCCATACTTAGGGGAACGATTATTTAAATTGTTTTCACTCTTCCACTCTGGTACACAAATGGCGACGTTGATTTCTGTCACGCAATTCGCAATATCTCAAAAATTTGGTATAGCCTAATTATATATGTAGTAGCAGCATAAATATATATATAGAGGAAAAGAAACCTGAAGCTGATTAAAACATAACGATTGCTTAGTCACTTCATAAAAATCGGTCAAGTGCGAGTCGTACTACTGCACTTAGGCTTTCGTAGCAATTTCAGGATTATAGTTCAACAAGGAGTACAGTAATTACAAAAGTTTACAAATTTAAGTTGATATTAATATCAGTTTGATGCCTGTACACGATTTCGAAATCATAAATGTTCTTGACAGAAGGACAACAAAGTGGTCCTATAAGAGTTTCATTTTTTTCTTTTTAGGCGAGGAACCCTAAAAATTAATACTTGCTTGCGCTATTTCTAATTGATGTTTCTCTAGAACTAGTATGCCAACGACGGACATGGCCATTCGGAACTCTAAACTTTAATACACATTTACAGTTTCGGGTAGTCGGTAGTTTATTTCGCTGTTAGCTTAACAAGTACATTTGCTGAAATGCTTGTTGACTAATATTGCTTTAATGGTACTATTTTTTCTAATTATTTTTGGTAAATATTTAATGAATAATAAAATAAATATAATTTAAATCCATCCTAGATCTTATAATTTATGTTGTTTTCGCCACTGTTTGCCATCTTGATACTAAATTAATATAAACAAGAAAGTATACCTTCTTCTTCTTCTTCTTAACGTACCTCTCCAACTAGTGAAGGCAGTCAATTTCGCATACTTAGTTCTGTCCCTGGCCAAATAAAGTAATTATGCCTTAACAAGAGGTGAGGACGTCTAAAAATGTTAAATTTTAACATTATTTATTTTTACATAATAATGAAAGCCAAATTGACAACCAGCCTGAATACTCACGGTTCACGGTGGTGTCAATTATCATATAAAGTGTTTTCCCCTTTAAGTTTCAATACATTTAAATCTCGTCACATTTTTATGTTATTCTATCTAGTTCTATAAAATATTGAAGTGCAACGTTGACTGATGAAAACTTGATGGCTATGGGTTCAATTGCTACTAGGATGATATATTAATTAAATTATTTAAAACATTAAAAAGGGATTAAATATATTAATTTCAAAACTAACATGCTACCATTCAACACGTATGGCATTCAATGTGATTGGAAAGCGGAGAACAGAGTAGGTATCTTAAAACTGGACACTCTCTCTTTCTGCCTACAAGCAGAATATATCTTCTATAAACGAAATATTTTGCGAAGCTAAATATGTCTCAAGTTTTCTTTATAAGATCTAGTTCTATAGACGTATACAATATTCTCACAATAAGAGGGCATGTGTATTGAACAGTCGTTACAGAACGCCGTTAGTTATTTGCGATACAAATAAATAGTCAGCTATCACCTAACGGCGGCGATAAGGAGGCTGGCTGCTCTCACGTACGAGATATCAACTCACATGCAATGGGTTTGTGTTCATAAAATTTTATAAACGGAAACGTTGAATGGTTTCACAAATTCATAAAATATAAGTGCAGGTTTGATTTTTGCGTGTGATCAGTTTTTATTATTACTGTTTTATACTTTTTTCCCGCATAGTAATATAGGCTACACTTTTTAGTATCATCCAATATTTTGATACATTGCGTGTTGAGTGGAGGAACTCAATATCGAGAAAATATATAAGAAAAACTGAATACAATTCGTTTCCACAAGTAGGAATTGACGATGATCAAACTTTAGTCTTTACAGTGTAAAAGACAGACAGTAACTGTAAAAGCGATGACTCAACATGCAAAGCCTCCAGAATTCGGCGGAAAGTGGGGAACGCCGTGTCTTATAACACTAGGTCCCCTCTGCCTACCCTGTTGTATGCGGGATACAGCGTGAGACTTAGCGACTTAGCGTTGTCGTATGCAATACTTCATATTCACATAATTTTTAAGAAGTTTAGTGTTTTATTAACTTAATATAACTTTAGTTATAAATATATGGATAAGTCTTAATGTTATTATTCGCCCTCAATGTTAGTATTCGAATACTAAAAAATAAATTAAACAATTTTATAGAGCAGACGAAGTCGCGAGCTGGTTACTAGTACAAAAATAAATACATAGATATACAGAAAAATAACCCAGAAACGAAGAGAGCAGTTGGAAATATAATTTAAAGTGGATCTCTGAGTTTTCAACACTGGCTGGATGGAGACTGTGCTCGAACATTTCAACTCGCAGCACTCCATCACTATCAAGATGTTATTGTTTTCCAAAGTTTACAGAGCGGACTTTTTACTGTAGTAGTTTAGACAATGAAAAACTACTACATATATCTTTTGGATCTTTCATATGTGGAATTTTATTTTGCAATGGCAACCTTTCTATACATATATTTATATATATACTCGTAATTTTCAGTCTCTTTTTTCTATATTAATATTAGATTTTAATGTAATACTTATTTGTATTTTACTAGTAAAATTTTATCTGTGCTCAAAATTTTAAAAACTCTTATATTTTCACACGTCTATCGCTTTTTTATGTAATTCGGAAAAAATGGTTTCTAGGGTTGGGACTAAAATTTTGAAATTTCTTTTCACTCTACTATGTATGGATGTATGGTAGAATTTGTGGCCGTACTTTGCTGGACGAACATATTTTTAAACCTAAACTTTTCTTCGTGTGAGATCTGAATTCTTTGATCTGATCACTTGCGTTACGTTGGCATTAGTATACTAGGCACATACGATTGTTTTTTTTCAACTTCACACTGTATCCCGCATATAGCAGGGTAAACAGAGGGAACCTAGTGTTAAGACACTCTCCTCCCCACTTTACGCAAATTCATAAATCATGGCCACAGCGAGGAGATTAAAATATTATATAACTTATTCCTTCAAATAGGAATCGAATCCATAACGGTCGCGTTTTTGCTATAAGCGTATGTATAAATGCTACTATTAAATGTTTAACACGTATTATGTATTTATTGTATACAGTATTGAAATATCATTATAGTAAAAGCACTTTCTATTAATTCTCGTCCTCTCATTACAATCACGTACAGTTATTTACAAAACCCATTAAAATCATGAATATTTTGCGAGCAAATGAACAATCAGCCCTACATTATGCGTAATCCCATCTTAATTATAATATCAAATGATAATGAAATCTGTGAAGTTTAGAATCAGAAAGCGAATGGAACTTGTAGCACTAAGAAATGCATAATTAGAATCCACAATTCCGATATGAATAATGAATTTGAGATTCTTTTGAGTTGTGAAGCTCAGCTTTATTGGGGCTGATAAAAGTTTGGGGTACCTCGGCTACGACTTACCCGAAGCTTTTAGTTGGTTTTAAGTCGAAATTTTAAAGCTTTCTAATGTTCAGGTAAGGATTGTTCTGGTTGTTACGATTCGGTCGTTATTCTTCGATGTTCGAGATTAAATTTTATTATATTTTAACGATATATTACGGCCTTGGATTAATGGCACAAAATCTTTGAATATAAATGCGATGGTTGTTGGTTTGATTCCCACTCGGAAGAGTTAATTACGTTTTCGCTTTGGTATCAAGCCATATCGCGACGATGAGTCCCACCACTCACCACGCAATATTTCTGAAACCATGGAAAGTGAAGAACATAGTGTCTTTATATTATTAATTTCCATCTGCATTGCTATATATTGGAAACAGCGTCTGGTTAAAGTAATCTTTTGGAATAATATCTTAAAGGCATTAAGGCTGCGTGATAAAATAAAAAAAAGAAAGATAAACATTCTAGAAATTAGCGTATTAACGATAACTCCAAGAATATTATTTAGTTAATATTAGGTTAGTTTTCTATTCTTTTATTTTATTAATTCTATGCTATGAACGTGAGGTTTCTGGCCTTGTATTTCACAGAAATATAGTTTATTCTTCATATGTTAGTAATGTAAAAATCTTACTAGGTACCTACATAGTTTTGCGTATTTGTTTTTTATAACTTCATGAAAAATGGTATTTTCTAGAAATTTAGTGAATAAGACTCGTGTAATACTTAACTGGGCATTGGCATTTTATATTAACTATATACCTACATGTATATGTAGGTGGGCTATATTTTTTAGAAATGGTACGAATTTGTTAATAGTATGTATAAAGAGAATAGTTCTAATTATTGTATTATGCAACTCTCATACATAACTAGGTAGGTAAGGAGAACCCAGTGTTAAGACATTCCATTTTTTATCGAATTTTTAGATTTTGTATGTTTTGTGGTAATATCGCGATATTTAATCTTACTAAACCGATAAAAAAAAAGAAAAGCATTATCATTCCCTAATAGGAATCGAATTTGCTCCCATGGCATTTATATATATTTTAGACTAAGAGGTCATCGCGAGCCTTATAATTAATATATTCCATAAATTTGTTACCTTAGAAGAATTTGTTCCGTATTGAATTATTGCTGAAAGATTTGAGCCGCACTTGGCACATCGGATTCCATGCAAACTAATTTATGGGTGCCTTTTATTTTGTTCCACGCTTCGTTTGGAACGTAAAACAGTGCTGGCCAATGTTTTTAAAGCTCTCCATGAAAGCTATTGTGCTGGTCACGTTTTTTGAAATAATATTTGGCGCTATACTCATGCGGGTAGGCCAAAATATGTTAATTTTTTTTAATAATTAATAAGGAAAATAGGTAAAGCACATTGAGTTTCGGTGGGTAACGCAAGGTCCTGAAAATTGGGCGGAAAGTAGAGAATGGAGTGTCCTATCACTAGAATTTTGCCACTACTGCTATAAGAAGGATACAGCGTGAAGCTATCTAAAACAATCATGGTAAGTCGTTTGTTCTTGTATATAATAAAAAAATATTTTTCATTCTAAGAACAAGGTAACAAAATAATCATGATTGTTAATTCGATGCTGGTTTGACCGGTCTCAATGAACTTGAATGTATACAATAGTTTTAGGATAAACGTTTCCTTGGAGTAACTTTTTGTTGCCACGTTCTTGTTAATTAAATGACGCAAATACTTTAAATTAACTTTAATTTAACTTCTTACTAATTTCTCTATGCTTCAGTACAAAATATCAGCCCTACATATACAAATATAATTAATTATTTCAAACCTACCTTATTAAAACAGCATGCTTCGTCAACAATAACCCACAACCAATCTATCAAATATTTATTTATTTCAAATTTTCCAAAGTATTGTATTGTACTAAAACAATACATTGCTAACACGCGCCAGTGTTTTCATATGAAACACCGCATTATTATGAACAAAACCACAGAATAATTATCAAATTATGAAACGTTGCAATAACACAGCGTTGAGGCACAATTATTTTACTATTAGATGTGTACAGTGGATAATATTCGTATTTGCGTATCAAATATATATTTTATAGGTGTTGAGTTTTATCACTCATTTCTCTCTATGGAACATAAATATTTCATAGAGAAAATCTAGGGTAGTTTAAAATAGGTATATAATAAAAGGCTCTATAGCTATGTATGTATACGTTAGTTAGGTCTTATTAGACGCTAAATAAAGGTAAATATTTAAAAAAATTAAGACACACCATTTCCCATAACTTTCAAGACTTCAGAACTTAACGTCGCTATTTGTTTTGTCACCAGAGCGAGAAAACAGAGATGAATAATTTCTCTCAACGAGAATTGAACCTATGATCCTCACTCCACGGGCCACTCCAGCCTCTACAGATTTCATATACACAACCATTATATAAAGCAGTGTTTTATCCCGCTATATTCCACTCCACGTTATAAACTGATAAGGCAACAAAAGGCAAAGTAATTTCAGAGACAAGTTAACGTGTAATATATTTTTGTGGCATTGTTCATAGAATCCTTTGTCTAGGACGTCGTTAATCATTGTCACTAGACGATAAGCGATGTGATGACCGGAGCTGAGCGCTGCAGTGCCCACTCGGTAATAATGAATGAAATGTGGAAATTGAATTTTGAATGCAATATGAAGCTGGATTGCTTATATTTGTTACTTAAAAATGTAAAAATTAGCTTCAAACTATTGAGTGGTGGAACTCAACGCCGCCGAATACAATATTAATAAAAAATATATTAATAACTAGCGGCCCGCTCGCGGTTACTCCCGCGTGAGCTATGTTATTATTAATTGCTGTCTCCATGACTACGTCCTAGTGACGTCTATGCAAAATTTGAGACTCCTAGCATTTGTAGTAACGAAGTTTCATACAAACTTTCGACCCCAAAAACAACCCCTTAGAAGGCGAATATTGCCAATTCCCGTCTTAGCGAGCACCTACGTCCTATAAATAGCTCCTATGCAAAATTTGAGATTCCTAGCACATGTAGTTTCTGAGATTTCGTGATGAGTGAATGACCTTTCGATTTTATATATATAGATTCATTCCCTCAAACGGGGACCGAACCGACGCGGACGGCTTGAATATATTCTATTTAATTTTCTATTAATTCCACAAAATGTTTAATAATAAAAACGGAGAGAAGAAAGAATAAAAATCCAGTGATTGACATAACAAAGGCGATAAGTAAGAATAAATAGTTTTTGCGATTACTTCGGCATCGTCCATCAATTTGACGCGTCGATAAGCGGAGCAGCACTACCCACGGACCAATATGTAACATTCGCCTTTCTTTGAAACTTGCTTCATTCTAATACTATAACTATAGAATTATTATTTAGTTCTTGCTGTAGAATTTTTTTGTTGGGAAGATAAACTCACAACAGTTGCGTTGCTGAATATGTCTCTAATGCTAAAGTTTAGTAGTTTAAAGTGTTATTCCACACTTAGGAAAGAGCGCCTGGTCGGTTTCCAGGGGATTTGAGTCCTGCTACGTTCAAATTTTTATACGTTTTCTAAATAGATAATAAAGATTTATCTCTAAATTCTATTAAATTGCTTATATAGTACGGTAGATAGAGATAACTTACTATTAAGACACCGTTCTGCATTTTTTGTCCAATTTCCAATATTGTAGGATAAGTGGGAAAACTCAAAGCCGCGCTTTTTCTTTCGTCTTGTTACCAGAGCGAGGGAATGAAAATAATACATTTCTTCGATCGGTAATCGAACCCACGATGGAAACCGTTATGTGAATAAGACACTGGGTCCGTTCATAGAATAACCTACCTTCCCAAAATATATAATACTAGCGACCCCCTTGCGGCTTCGCCCGCTTTTATTACTGGATTAT
>JAEBDU010006341.1:0-10791 GCA_016802625.1 Heliconius numata | reverse complement strand
ATTTTGAAGTCGGTGTCAAACTAATGCTACACCCTTACTACAATATCAAATTACTAAGCCTGTTTGTTTTACTTGGCACCGACTTCAAAATTACAAAATCTTTATATAATTATTTTTCACTTTTTAGTTCGTTGTTAGAAGTCGGTTTTTCTTTTTGTTAAAAATTAATTTATGTATTCCAAAGGTAAACAAGTCAAGTCATTGTTTACCTTTGGAATAGTCATCGATTGCATCAAAACTTATATAATACTAGTGGACCCGAATGCGGCTACGCCCGCTTGAACTATACGAATACTTATTAAATATATTTATGAAATTATTTTTAGTTTTCAATAGAGAGATGCGTTAAGCAAGATCATTTTGGGTGACGTTTTCTAACAACAAACTTTGCAAATCGGAAAAAAATATAATATATTGGTACATATCAAAAATATTACAAATATGAGGAAAAAAAGTATCCTATGTTCATCCCGAGACCCTCAAGTATCTCTATATGTGTATTTTATCACAATTAAATTAGCGGTTTGGCCCTGATTGTGTAAAAAACAGACAGACAGACAGACAGAGTTGCTTTCGCACTAAATATTTATAATATTTTAAGTGCGACTAAGTAGAGTAATTAAAATATTAAAATAAGGGATGTTTAGAAAAAATAATTGAACCATAAATTGCTTCTTCAACGTGACATTGGCAAAGTGATATGTGCTCAACTGGCACGCTCAGAACCCCATAATTAAAGAACCATATCATACCACTGCTGCTTATTGACTATAAATGTAAATTTTCAATAGAATTCTTAATAATTAAACTACTATAATACATTTACGAACAAAAAATTTACAACTTTCAATATGTTTTTGGAAACCCAATGTTTCACACTTTGTAGTATTCAGTTGTCGATTCCTTTTTTGCAGTTATGGCTTTTCAAACGTGCCCGTTGACCACTCCCGGTCACGTTGTATGGAGTCTGTGGTCACGAGCACACTGAGATGGTACAATTATAAAATCAAAATACCGCAAACAATTTAAATATTACTTTTATCGTATATTAATAATTTTACTTGAATTTATTTAAATTTTACATGTTAAATGTACATTCTACTGCATTTAACCCATTTTTTTAAATTATACTCGATGGAATATAAACCATGTCACTCGAGAATATAAATAAAGGAAAACGTATATTACAATGAAACTGATGAGAAAAACCTATTTATTCCTTAATTTACACAAAGAACACCATCACTACGAGACCTAAAAATTTTAAATTTAGGTCAAACTTAATACTCTTTAACTTTGCTATCAATGCCGACTTTTTTAGTCATTTAAAAGACTTCCTATCTACCGCAGCTTTTAAAGTATATAATATATTCTATAAAGAAATATGTACTATGATTTAAATTTTGTCAACATGCTATTAGGATTAAAATTTTAATTGCTCACATTAGAAGTTTCAGCTTTAATAAAATATTTTAAGTACGAATTTTGCAAGCGCTACCCAGAAAGTAATATTTTTCAAGTATAATGACGTTCCTTGAAGTTAAAATGTAAATGTAAATAAGCATTTTGTTCTGAAATAAAATAACATAGAAATATACATACAATTATTTTTACTTATATTGTCGTTATACGTTAATGTTGTTTTCTTTTCTTTATTTTATCTTTGTAGTAATTTCTTTGTTCTGGGAGTTTCTCTTTTTTTTCAGCTTCGCGCTGTATCCCGCATATAGTAGGGCAGACAGAGAGAACCTAGTGTTAAGACACTTCGTTCTCCTCTTTCTACCGAATTTTCGAGTCTTTGCGTACTGAATGGTGGAACTCAACTTTGCGTTTCCACCTTAGCACCATATCGAAGAAATAAAAATATTAATAAATCATAATTTATTCTTCCGAGCGGGAATCGAACCCACATCTGTTACATTACAATCTCACGCTTGTACGCATCTGCGCTATGGTAGCCACAATTATTTATTATTTTCCCATTACCATTAGCATTGCTGACCTAAGTACCAACTGACCTAATATCGCTTCGTCCTTAGCTTTACATTAAAGTCGTGCTTTTATATCACAACAGGAAAACATCTATACTATTGTCTTTGTACGCTATTGTTTTAAGTTATATTGAATTTATCTGGAACTAATAGCCATATAATTTATTATTACTAAAGAAAACTTTTATTTATTAATTTTATTGATACTTCTTATAAAATTTTCCAACGACATTGTAAGTTCAACTTTTCTAACTAAAATCACTGTAAACCTTAATTTTTCTGTTATTTAATAAAATAGATTATTATTAATATTAGAAAATAGAAACTTACGAATTTTGGCTAGAATTTAACTGAGCTGCACAAGAGACAAAAATTCGGCAAATTAATGATGTCTTAAAATATTAGCTATATGTTATAATTAAGGATTTTTTTACGTTTTTAAAGTAAGAAAAGGAAAATAGTTATTTAGAAGAGGTATAAAAATTTATTAAAAAAAGTCGTTTTCTATATTAATATTTTACTTAAGTCTTTAAAAGACGCTATTTCTAGTATGCATGTTTTAAATACAAATTGCAAAAAAAGCTCGTTTGTGTTTCTCGAACAAATATTTTAAATAATGATGTAAAAACTCCGTTGATAAATTACAGCACGGTGACCGATCAAATTTTATTGCAATGAGTGAGAAATACAAAATGTATTTTGTTTTAAATATTTATTATTTAAGTTTAAAAACATATATATTTAAAATATATTATGTAACATATATATTTAACATTATTAAATTATGAAACAAATATATTTAAAATATATACTTACATGTCTCCTTTGCCTTAAAGTATATAAACAGTGGGGAATGGAGTGTCTCGCCACTAGGTTTTCTCTGAGAATGCAGGAAAGAGGCTTTTTTTTTAAATTAGATAATATTTAATTAAGCTTCCTCATTTCTCTTAAGAAATTGAATCGTAGTCCGAAAGCGGGTTTCGTGCTGAAACTAATTAGTTGCTAAGTTGTCTCCAGAGTAAATAGAATTCCTCCATTGTAAATTTCGCACTCATTTGTAGTATATTTATTTAAAAGTAAAGTATTATAAAAACAAAATTCACTAATATATATAATTCACTAATATTCACTAATATATATATAGATAGTTAATGTAATAGGTTTATATATTTTTTGAACTCTGATGATAAAGTTAAAAAAAATACTAAAAATTCAATCGCAATACTATAAAAAAAATCTTACGTATTTTTTTATATGGAAGCAATATTTTACAAATAAAAATTTGGAGTTTGTATGTATGAATGAATGTATGAAATATGAATTCAAATAAGACTAAATTATTATAAAAGATGTTTTAATATTAACGAAATGCAATTAAAAATTTCATATATCAAGGTATAACATAGTTTGGTAAATTTGGTTACAGAAAACTATTGCTATTTGAGCGTAAGTAGCGTAAGCTAAGAGTAAATATGTATTTAAATAATTTTAGTCAGCATGATTTACACATTGTCATAGCTGTAAATGTCCCTATACATTTTTTTAGCTTCACTTTGTATTCCGCACTTATTCCGCAGAGGGAACCTGGGAACCTAGTGTTAAGAACCGCATTTGCCGTTCCCACTTCCCGCCCAATTCTGAAGGCATTGCATATTAAATGACGAAACCCAACGCCGCGCTATAGAGAATGAACTATTTCGGTAATAATAGGGATGGAAGATGATTTGAGACTTTGCAGCGATCCGATGGTAAACATGAAAGATATAAACATATTACAAAGATTGGGCTTGTAGGGTTAATAGCATATAACATAATTTTAAGAGGTTAAAATAGTTATATTACTTTTTTAAGCCTATAATAAATATAATTCGTATTTGTTATAAACATAAAATGTTTGTTCACATATTGCTTGTTGCTTGTTTGCATACATAAATAAAAGGTACACACATTTAAAATATCAAATTGTATTTTCTATATCAAATTTAAACTTGCTGTCAACATTTAAAAATCAACACTTGTAAAAATACACATGTTTTAAAGTTGCATATTTTGTTGAATATTTTGTATTTCAAAATAGACACAACGCTATTGATTACTTACTTATATATATATATATCATCGCAATATGAAATTCAATTAAAGTATTCCGGTCAATATAAACACTTCAATTTACAAAAATTACACTGAGCTGAAATTAAAAATCAAAATAAGATATATATTTAAAACTAAAATATTAAAAGTCGCAATCGAAAGTTGATCAAATATTCAAATTTTAAAGTTCAAAATTCTAGAATTTTCGAGTTTTCTCATAATCAGTAAATAATGTCTGAAAAATAGAGTCTAAAGCCTAGGTGTCTACACTGTCTACATACGTTTTTTTTATAAGATTAACAATTTCTAAGACGTCATGATTCTAAAAGATAAAGGATTTATCACTCTACAAACTACATGCAATTGAAAGTGGAATCCAAAGTGTCCTAACACTAAGTTCCTCTGCCTACCCTACTACACGCGGGATACAGCGAGAAGATTAATAATGATATTAATAAAAACATTCACAATCTCAGGTGAGTCAACAACCATCCTTGAACTGTACACAATATTAAATTGACAAATAATAAAATGTGAGTATTTCAATCTATTATTTCCCATTGATTTCTTCATCTCCAGTTTTGACACATTGACGCGAAGCGGATAACTGGAAGGACGGGCTTTGCTATTTCGATAATAGGATTTCCCTTATTGATGTTACCATAAAAGACTGAATGGAGGGAAAAGGTGCCGTTTTACGTTATTGCGTCTAAACGTTGGCTCTGTGAATGATGAGTGAATGATATTATATCATTCTTTAGTTCAATTGGGGCTCGCTATATGCTGATGTAGTATTAAGACATTTCATTCCCCAAATCTGTCAAACTGTCAAATTTTCTTTTTCGAATCATTGCGTAGAGAGTGGCAAAACTGAATGCTGCGCTTTTTCTTTTTACCAGAGAATAATTTATTCCACCGAGTAGCAAACCCACAATCGCTTTTAAAATAAGAACCTTGTACCACTGCGTCACTACGGCTTGAAATCTATAAACGAACCTAACAAATGATCTGTATATTGCCATTAATTTAATCCCGCACACTGCAGGGTAGGCAGAGGGAACCACTGTTAAGACAATCCATTCCCCACTTTCTGCCGAATTCTGGAAGCATTGCGTGTTGAGTGGCAGAACTCAACGTCGCGCTTTGCCTCGACACCAGAGCGATGAATGAAAGTATAAACGTAGATAAATATTTCACTTCCTCGAATGGGGATCGAACCCACAACCGTCGCGTTACAGTCGCGTTTACTATACCTTAAATGATTTCGCCACTTTGCCAGCGTGACATGCCGTAATATTTCAATACGAAAAAATAAGGTTTTATATCGGATTGGCCCCAAAATTGAGTAATAGCGTGCATCAGTCACCTGGCCCGCGACCCCAGGTTGATGTTATCAGTTTCACTTGACCGATCGCCGTGGGCAAGGCCCGATGAAAGACTCTTATACACCAATTATTGTAATTTATAAACCTGCAACGTAATGCAGGTTTGGGTTTAGATTAATTTATTTAAGTAATTCATTTTAAGTTAATAATGGAAGTAGTCTAAGAAATAATTAGGAAAATAACTTTGTAGCATGTGAAGTTACATTCAATTTATGTGAACTCGGCAAGAAATTTTATAAATGTTTTTGCTTCAGTTGAATTAATACAAGTATATGCGATTCAATCAGTCAATTTCAATCGTACTGTTTAAAGAAGATGCTATATTTAAGTCTTACATTGTTATAATAATTTAACCTTCGAAAATACGGTATCAAAGATACTGGAGGAAGGTCACGTAAAAAGATGAGGACCCCCCAGAGGGCATGTATGAAGAGGTTGATGACAGTGTACGAGGCGAAAGAGGTATGTAGAAACAGTAGCGTTTGGCGCTCCATACTCTCTGACTATCCCGCTAGGGATAAAGCGTGAAGTTAAGTTAACAATAAATTCAAATCTCAACGTGGACTTAATTTAACAATTAATTTACTCACTACAATATTTTACTTCACGAAAGTTTTAACTTCTAGCATGACTGGTAATTTTTTAACGTATCATGCAAGCTATTAACAAAACTATTAAATCAAGAGTTTCATATTGCTGACAGCGTGGAATTCAATTAAGGCAGTCTGGTAAAACTGCACCAAATTGTCAACATTTTCTTCAAATTGGATGCTGGCTGTGCTCCAGACGATTAACGTTAATTTTATGTCTGAATACCCGCATTTTACGTCTCATCCGTTTCGACCTCAACCTCACTTGAAGCTAGTGTTGTACATGTGTCAGATGGTTTATACATACATACATTTTTAGCTATAAAGTATAGTTATTTATTAAGGAATAACTTTTACATTTTTAAATATAAATTAATATGAAAATGTTTTAAATTAATAATTATCACAATTAAATTTTTTCGCAAAATAAGCCAAAATAATTTATTAAAACAGAATTGACCCAAAAAAGCAAGCTTTAACGCGAACTGTATATCTAGAGAAAGACACGCCTTATCCATTAGAGTAGATTTAAGTAACTACGATTCTTGTAATCACATAAATAAAACACTGTTCTCGTAAACAAATGTACCATTTTTTTTCCTTTTGAGTTATTTTTTCTCACTATAAAAAAAATAACATTGTCTTTCAGTTGATACTACCAGAATTTTAGAATTTACTGGTCATTTAAGTCAAAATTACAAAAAATAATTTGAAATTAATGAAAAATATAAATTTGAATTGTTATTATAATTCACTTTTAGAGCTCCGTACCTCAAAAGGTAAGAACGGAAACCTTACAGGATTATTTTGTTATCAGTACGTCCGTTACTCAAGGCCATTTAACTCAAGATCGCTTGGAGGTGTCAAGCTGAAATTAACACCAAATATTCAGATTTATGGTTCTTTAGAGCACAGAAAAAAATTAAGCTTCTCAGTCAACGCAATTTAAAGATACGAGCATCGATTTTACTGCATTTTGTATGAACTTTACCGCGTAATCAAAATCTAAAGGGTACTTCTAGTGGACCTAGAGTTATGAAATTTGACACAAAGTAAGAACTAATACAAGTAAAGATATAAATTATTACAAACATGTATTTGTAGTTCATTTCATACAAAATGAGTGCATATTCCTGCAAACTTAACTTTGCCAATTTGTGAAATTAGCACAGAATTACTCCAAAACAGGTGATTTTAATGTTATTTTTTAATTATTTATTATGAGTTAAACTGTTATTAAAAATGTTACACATTTCATTTAATTTTGGATCGTATAATGATTAATAATTTAAAAAAGCTTCATTTTAAAATAATTAAATATGCATCTAAAATATGCAAAAAAATCACAAAGAAATTCTTTTCTTTTTAATACAAAAATGAATATTCGAATAACCTAGAATTTCATAATTAGTGAATGACATACGCGTAATTGTTTACGAGGTCAGCGAGGCGACTGATGTGAATTATTATATTATTATTATATTTCTCATTTGTATGGAAATTATGTATTGAAAATTATTATGTTTAAAAGTTTTGTGAGAAATCACATATTATTTGAAGTACTTTTTTAAAGTAATATATTTACTTCTATTTTTTTAAAGCAAGTTTCCCGCATACATTAGGGTAGACAAAGGGAACATAGTTAAGACATTTCGTTCCCCACTTTCCGCCGAATTTTGACATTGCGTGTTGAGTGGCGGAATCCAACGTCGCACTTTGCCTCGACACCAGAGCAAAGAAATGGAAATATAAATATAAATAAATATTTAATTTCCTCGAGTGAGGATCGAACCCACAAACAGTCTCATTTCCTCTTCTAAGTCTGGTCTCTTTAAGTAGAGTTAAGTACCACGAGCTAGACAAATAGACTGGATAGTGACGAATTTTGACACCTAGCATATAGAAAGATCTCTACATATCCGAAACGTGAGAACGAATTTAGGTCACCCGATTTTCTCTGGATCCTAAAATACAAAGATGGAAATGATCATATTAGCTTAACAACAATTATGGACTAAGTCTTCACACCATTTAATGGCAACTTTGAACTTTTAACTTCGAAATCAACTATCTATATATATATAACTGAACTATCGACGTAAAGATTTCTAAAATTGATTTTTGTAAATACATCTTGTTAAATTAATATAGTACGCTTGTAGTGAAAGAGTAGGATTATCACATTCATTAATTTCTAGGGCTTCTTATAGAAATAATTTAAATTAATATTTTAAATAAGTTAATTATATTTTGAAGTAATAATGTCAATAATTTAATTTTCAATTTCAAAATATAATGATGAACTTTTAAAGAATACACTAGTATTATAATGTATTAAACATGCTTCGTTGATTAAAGCCTGAGTTAATTAATATATTAATATCTCGAATATGTTACAGACAAGGCATTTTAATATAAAATGCAAACAAATGTTTTTATTGTTAAAATTAAATATTATTTGTAAATTTACGTGTGCATTTATGACAACATTATTTAAATTGTAAAATGTCAAATAATAAATTAAACTAAGAAACATAATTTATGTTATACTTTTATTTGTTTAAAAATTACCGAAAAATCGAATTGCTTGATAAACTTCATCTTTTACAGATGTCGGTTAAAAATTGAAGTTAGTAAGAATTTAATAATTCTAAATTTTAAAACATAAATAAACTGTCAATTAAAGAATAAATTCGAAATTGTTCTATTAATATAAAATTGTAATAAAGAGTATCTACAAGCAATACTATTTTAATTAATACCTCGTACTAACAGCAAGAAAGTAAAAAGCAATTAACTTAGTCCGTGCTTGAATTTACTGAAGTCTAAGAATGATCGCTGAAGCTACTAGCTAGTTCAGAATAGAGATATTTTTTGTTGAAGGAAAAACTGTAGTTGAGAAGGAATTCCGCTAACTTCGGAGTGCCACATTACCGACCCGCGATGAATATTCATGCTACAAAAAACACTTGATCCAACTCCTCTGTAATGCGAACTATGGAATAACTAATATAATATAGTTAAGTTCAAAAATAACCCTCAAGAAGGAATGGAATATTTTCATTCCTTCACCCTGGTCAAAGTCAGCTTTATTATATTTTTTACTTTTACATATGTATATCATTTTTCAAATACAATGAAATTTCTATAAATATTTATTTGCATATATCGACGATCCGTAAGTAAAGTATGAAAAGCGAAACCTCGAAATGTTTTTGTCGCTCTTTTAAAGGACTAAAAAGTGTAATTTTTTAGTCCTATTTTATTTTTTCATAGGTTTTTTAAAGGTTTATTTCATCTAAAACTACCCTTGCTTAGTAATTCAAAATACCAATAAAAGATACTTAGATTTTTCTCTTTCGATACTTCTTTTTTCTTTTCGAATCTAACATTTCATTATCCATTTCATTCTATATTAAAAATATGATAAATGTAAAAAGCAGTTGCTTAAGTTAAAAGTATTCCATTGTTATTTTATATTTCTCAGAAAGAATGAATCCAGTTTCGTTATTTAGCTACAAGTATATCTCCTTGAAGAAGTTAGATATTTTCTTGAAAATAGTGAAATTTAGCGGTAGAACTGCATTTCTCGTAATGATACTTCATCTGTCTTCTTAAGTGGAGCATTTAAGTTCAGTTCGCGCCAGAACCAACACTGATTGTTCTTGATATAAAAGCTGAGGTTTCCTTCTGGATTAAACGTCAGGAGTAGATAAGAAAATGTACGGTTACTGATGCTATTATAGTCCACTCGATTCTGTTAGTTTTGGTGGTAATAGTATATTTAGAATAATAAACATATTTTTCTCGTCTGGTTATAAAAAATGGCGTTGGGTTACGTCACTGACGATGCTATGTCTCTGTATACTCGTATATCAAATAATATTTAGTTATTTCGCATAGAGTTCGGTTGGTATTGTGTTTTTTTACGTAATCGTTTTTCAAATTATTAATATTACCATAATTTTTTTTCCATTTTCATTGAGTTCAAAAAATTGATTTTTTATTAGAAATAAATATTTCTTCAAAGCTAGATTTAAATCTCTGAACCATGGTTAAAATACTCTTACTAACATTATAAAATTATATTTATTCATAAATGTAATTAGGAAAAATAATCAATTACTTATCTTTCATAATTGACTCCTAATTTAGTTGATTAACTTAATTGAGATGGTCTGTCATTATCCTCTTAATATCAATTAAGTTGATAAAGAAAAATGCCTTACAAAAATAGAATGGATCCTTAAGGAACATAATTTTAATATGATTTTTTAATGGTACAGACATTTTCAAGAAATATTAATCATAGAAAACCACTAAATCACAAGTGTATAATCGCAAAGGTTGTAGGTTCGATTCTCACTTAGGGCATAAAATACATTGCATGTTGAATGGCGGAACTTAACGCCGCGCTTTGTCTCCACACCAGAGCGAAGATATATTAATATTATTAAGATCGTTTAAATTAAAGCAATATGATACAACTGCACAAGTTTTGTTACTGCTATTCAATTATATAGGTAGAACATTTTAAGCATACAAAAGGTGAAAAAAATTAAATTACTACAACTATACTATAAACTAAGCTAAATAATTAGAAATTTTGTTACAGCATAAACTGTCTTCACAAAAGATAAACATATTTCAAAATTGAATGTTTATACCCAATTAGCATGAGGCATGACTTCCTAAAAGGTAAATATTTATTCCATTGAGATTTGAGCCAATGGT
>JAEBDU010006339.1:0-10406 GCA_016802625.1 Heliconius numata | reverse complement strand
ACACGAAATACAGGTATGGATAAAAATCGTGAAATGAAAAAAAAATCCTACGTCCAAACTGTTGAGGTACCTTGATTAATTTCTTAGGTGTGGGTTTGAAATATATTACCCTATATGCAGTTTCAATAAAAGAAGCGCTGCCTCTTCCACCCTGTATAGTGATGAAATACGCTTTCTTTTTCGATATAAGCAGCCATTTTTCTTAAGTAAGTGTAAAAGTACATTTTTTTCAAGAAATCAATGGACTATAGACCTGAGTATATTGTTTGAATTTGAACTTGCTATCTCCAATCTCGACAGATATAGAGACAGACAGACGGGCAGACAACAAACTGTTCTTATAAGGGTTCCGGTTTTCCTTAGGAGGTACGGAACCCTAAAAACAAAAAAGAAAAACTTACCGAAGGTATAGTCACTATAGCGTCACACGCGTCCGCTTCCACTCTAACACGTTTACGACGAGGAGTATTAATAACATTTGAGGTAATTGCACCATTTACACCGTTGGCAGTGTTGGCAGTATCGGGAACTTCGACTTTAATATGTCTTTTACCATTTTTCGGTTCTTCTGGGGACTCGTCCCTAAACATATCGCGTTTTGGACACGAACAGACTCGAACCCCCACTATTTGGCGACCGAATACGTCGCCTCTGTTAAAAGAATATATATTTATTTCTTAGTTTTTTTTTAAAGCTTCACGCTGTATCCCGCATATGGCAGGGTTGGCAAAGGGAATCTAGTGTTAAGACACTTCGATCCCCAAGCACTGCCCAATTTCGTCTTTCCCAAAATGAAGAAATTAAAATAATTCACTTTTTCATGTGGGAATCTAACCCATAACTGTCTTCACTGTTTAGTTTCTTTATCCGATGTAGATGAAGAAGATATTATAAGCATCAACATTTAAAAACATGGTCTCCTTAAAGACAAGGATTGAGGAAAGATTTAAGTCGATATTGAGCAAGAAGATAATATTTCAATTATTATTGTTTTTTTTAGATTCACGCCTTTTTTTCGCACATAACAGAGGGTAAATAGAGAGAACCTAAGCTAAGACACTTCCGTTCCCTACTTCCAACGATATCTTTAGTCATTGTGTGTTAAATGGCGGAACTCAAAGTACCGATACTCTATAAACTTATTAAATAACTCATTCCTCTGATTGCGAATCAAACCCACGACCATTGCGATTACAGTCATACTCTCATGCCCATGCACCCAACAGGCTCTAACCCTCCTAACATCAAGTTTATTAATAGACTTAATATGAATAAAATTGATATGAGGTTGTAATTGTAGCAGGAGAAATGACACATTTAATATATTAATTACTTTGCTCTGGTATTACAAGCAATGCCTCCAGAATTCAGAGGAAACACGTGAAACAGAGTGTCTTAACACTATATTCCTTCTACCTACCCTACTACTCTTACATGCCGGATACAACATGAAAAAAAAGAAGAGAAGAGAAACACTCACAAATCATTTTCCAACGTAAAAATCAAATTCAACGGCCGCCTATTGATGCCGCTGCTGCAGCTATTCTTGCATACAAAGTAAAACGCGTGGGAGGAAGGCAAGGGAAGATGCACCACCACGGAGTACCAGTCGTTGGTGTGAGGGTTCCCGGAGTAGAACACGTTGGGGTCGTTTAACTCGCGGCTGGACCGTAGCACGTTACAGTTTATGGCCTCTGACGTCACTGGAATGAAAAAATGGAATTAATATTTGGCGGAATTAAGATTACTTTGGTATCAACTTTATTGGCAGTTGGAATATGGATATGTATTATACTAAAAAGTACTGTAAAATGCTGTTTGTTTCCCAACTTAAAATAAATAAATAAATCAAAATGTACTCTGTACTTTACGGGATTAAAAAAATATCATGTAACTGTAGCATTATTTTTTAACTAGTAAATATAAATTATTATTAATATAATTAAGTAAGTTTTTTTGTTCCAGCTTCACGCTGTATCCCGCATATAGCAGGTTGGGCAGAGGGAACCTACTGCTAAAACACTCTGTTGCTCACGCGCCAATTGCAGCATTTGCGGTAAGGCATTGCATGCTGAGCATCGGAACTTAACGTAGCACTTTGAGTCGTTGCTAGATTGGAGAAATGAAAAGATTAAAAATGTCATTTCATTAGGTAAGTGATTATTTATCATCATCATCGACAGCTATCGATTGTCCACTATTGGACATAGGCCTTTCCCAGTTCTCGCCACTACACTCGATCTTCAGCCCTTTGGACTCATCCGCTTCCCGCCAACCTATTCAGGTCGTCGGTCTATCTAGCAGGAGGTCGTCCCACCGGACGTTTTGTACTGGGTCTCCCCTCTAAAACACGTCTGGTTGACACTTTAGCCTACCTATTCTTTGAGCTATGTCGGTAACTCTGGTTCTTCTCCGGATTTCCTCATAATAATAATATTTTTTTAAAATAGCTTAAAACTATAATTCCTTCACATAGCCTTCATATGAGCAAGTACATTTAAAAAAAACCTAACCTTTATCGTCCTTAACGTGTTGTAAACACGTGTGAACCCGCTTCTCGGCATCAGACGGGTCCGCGAACACGACCGTAGTACGAACATACGTGGGTGCCCTCACTTTACTTGTGTCCCAGGTGAAACCCACGGAGAAATTGTGCATAGAGTTCACGTACAGGCGGTTACATTTGTAAGAGTACTAAAAATTAAAATATTAAAAACAAAAGTTCACAAATCACGGAGAAATCGAGGAAAATACAATAAAAAAATATAACTGTCAAAAATAAAAGTTCCTCCTTTTTTGAATTTGATTAAAAAACGACAGAAACTAGGCAAACAATTGCGAAACTAAGATTCTCAGATACCAAGATAACTAAGAACTAAGATTCTTACCCTAGTTCGTGTCGATCGAAAAATAGTCACGTTAGTCGTACACATTATCGTTTACATGCATTTTAGTACGATGGCTAAGCCGCAGGTCAAAAATAATCGAATATTTTTTTTTTCAATAACGTAACATTTAAATAAAAATTGACCATTGAATTGATCATTGAATTTAAAGAAAAAAACCAGCCAATTGTGAGTCGGTCACGCGCACCATAAGTTCCATACCATCTATAAAAACGACAAAAAGTCACGTTTGTTGTACGGGATTCCTCTTAAATTGTTTTTTATTCTGATTTTTACTACCACGGTTCATGAGTTACAACCTAGTGACAGACAGATAAACAGCGAAGTTTTAGTAATAGGGTCCCATTTTACCCTTTGGGTACGGAACCCTAAAAATACTAAAGGCCATATTTTTAAAACAGTTTTCTAATTTTAAAGTATAACAAAAATAAATTATAAAAAATAATGAATGTACAAAATGATAAAAAAATACATAATAAATTACCAAAAACTTTTGTCTATGAGTTTTTGAACCATCGATTTCAACGCGAAAATTACTTAATTCCGCTAATGTCTCTGTGCTGGGCGGTCCTGTTTGAGGTACCTGTAATAAACAAACATTTAACACTTTTAAAGTGTTATTCCACACTTAAGAAAATATCAAATAAATTTGATAGAAAATGTATAAAAATTTGATCGTAGCAAGATTTGAACCCGCGCTTCTTGTGAATCACTGCTTATATCATAAATAAGTTGCAACAAGTGTATAAGAATTTCAAATATATTCACGTCCGTCGCAGCGCGTGACTGTAAGCGCGAAGGTTGTAGGTTCGAGTCCCACTCGGGGTAAAGAATTATTTAAAATTTTCATTTAAGATAAAAAAGACGAATATTCAAAAATATAGCAAAACAAAACATTGTAAACAGCGAATCTTGCAATTTAATATATAATTTAAATTGTCCAATTTCGTATTAGACAAGTCTTCTAAATATATAGCTTAATTATGATTTTGGGTTTATCTTTCAGTTTTATTAACTGACTTCTGTAAGAAAAGGAGGTTATCAATTCGACTGTATGTTTATTTTTATTTTTTTATTTTTAAGCATTCTGTTGTCTAGAACTAATAATTCATAATATATATATACTTACAGGCACAAATTTCACGGGGTCCAAATGTGTAGGGTTAAAATTCATGTCACAACTGAAAAAAGGAGAAAAAAAAAATATTTACAGCATTAATTTAAATTTGAAGAGAGAAAGAGACAATCCATGTTTAATATTTATCTAAGAAACCCAAAATCTCTGATTATTTTGTTAAAATATCTCAGCCTGAGCTAGATTTGGCATATCATAAATTCCTTTGAGGTAAATACATTGAAGGAGACACCAGTGTCTAGTAGAATCATTCTGAATATGATAAGGTACAAAGGAACGAAAGGCTCAAATGGTAATAAGTATAAAAATAACATAATTTAAATAGAAAGAGAAAGGTAATCCCCAAGCATCCAGATTCTCTTAGAAATTAAATACCTAATGATTAATAATTATGTTTAGTTCTAAGCAATTTGGCTCTAGTGTTTTGTTAAAATGTAAATTAAAAAATATAAGATAACTCTCAGAACTTCTTAACACTATTGCCCACACCCACCTGCTGCAGAGTTCGGACAATTTTTAATTGAAATCATAATATTATTAACATGTAATCATTTACTTGTACGGAAATAAAAATTAATTGTAAATTAATTAAGTCATTAATTGTTAATTGGCAATTAACAAGTTAAAAAATGTTATTTCTGTAGTTTCTTATAGCAAATTAGGACATTTACATTGTACTTATTAACTTAGACAACATGAATAAGTACCTTCGGTTATAGTATTCAGTTCTGACATAATTATTTTGAAATATCTAAAGAAAAAAATTGCAGAAACATTTGGTAAATTCAAGTTTTACTGAAATAGAATGAGAATATTATTAATTAGGTTGATTGCTAGGTATTGTATTAAATATTCAATATAAGTCAGTCAGTCAGTTGAGTTCTGCCACTCAACACCCAATGCCTCCAGAATTCGGCAGAAAGTGGGGAACAGATTGTCTTAACACTAGGTTCCCTTTGCCTACCCTCCCGTGTGCGGGATACAGTGTGAAGCTGATTGTTTTTTTGTTAGTTTGTAAATATAGACAGGTAAATTAATACTTACAAATCAAGTTCCATATTTATCTCAAGTCCATTAGATTCAATACATTCTGGTTCATATTTAAACATAATGGCTGATGTTCTACAATAAAAAATAAAGTTATATTAATGATTATACTAGATACAAAAATAATGGATAAGTATACATAAATAACATTTAGATGTATATGTAAATAAATAAGATTTAAATGGATAATAAACATTTGTTTCATAGTAAAAAATGATTTAATGGTATTTTTATATAAATAAATATATTTTAAAAAATAGTTTCCTTCTCCTGTAAAATTTTAATTTGGTTATGTTAAAGCTATGTAAAATCTTTTGTTTTTGCTATTGTATCTTAAATATCACTTTAGACCAAAAGATTTAAAAAAAACAATTTAAAATTATAAAACCATTATAGGCCTGACCGGAATGGAAGAAGTGGAGAGAGAGGCCTTTGCCCAACAATGGGATGATGTAGGCTAGGGAAAAAAAATTATTAAAATTATGTATATTTCCCTTATACATAGAGGCAAGCAATTAGATTAACCAATTTAATATTAAATACAACTATAACTTGAATTCACAGTTCCCAAATGAAATAACAAGTATGTTATTGAAATAAACAAAATTAATTTTACAATTAATGCAGATATAGGAATGTTTTATCAAATGATAAGAAACAATTTAAAAATTCAGTAACAATGAATTTGACAATAATGTGGATTTATCTGATAGGAACATAAGCACAGGAATGAATTTACAAAAGCAAAAACCTTTTAGGATAAATATGTAAGTTATATATAAAAAAGCAAAACATTAAATAAACTTAAAAAATAATGAATAAGAGAGGAAACTAGCTGAAATGCCGATTTATACAAAAAATAATTAATATGGAGCTGTATACTGATAAAAGCTATAGTGTATTAGCAAATACCAGAGAAGAAAACACCATGCAGATATAGGTTAAGATAAATTCTTTAAATTTTATCCTACCATATATTATTAATAATACTAGGATTGACATGATTTAATGGTATATTCAATGTAAGTATATTTAACAAAAAGCTCTCTCCTTCTGTCAGTTAAATTTAAGCTGTGGTAATGGCTCAATATGTTGCTTTACTGAAGTACAAAAGATGTTAAGAAATAATTGTTAATTTAAAATTATGTATATTTCTTATTAATATAAAGATAGGGAATAAGAAGCTTTATACTACTAAAAGCTTTAATATATTAGAATATATCAGAAAAGAAAAACATCATGCAGATAGGTCACTTGAGATAAATTCTTTAAAATTTATCGTAGTATGTGTTAATTATAAATTATTAACTAAATATATTACCAAAAATATTTATGTATTAAAAAGTCGTTTAGATGTAAGTAAATCTTCACATATCCTCCATATATAGGAATTGAGAATTCATCATAAAAATGAAAATAAATAACATAAGAATTTGTTCTTCAAATACAAACATACAGTAGCGCATTAATAAAGTTATACATATAAATAAATAATATATTTGTTTATTTATTTTATTTATCAAGAATATTACACGATTTAAATTATACACAAGACAGATGCAGGACACATATAGGACTCAACTTTTAAAAAATACTTGTAAAAGCTAAAAAAACCAATGAATTAAACTCACTTCGTTTCTTTATAAATTGTAAAAACACTGAAGTACGAATTAATATTTTTTTCTCAAAATAAAGATCCCTATAAAAACAAAAGACAAGAGATGCCCCGAAGAAGTTCGCCGGACAAAAAACAAAAACTAACTTTTAGCCACCCATTTAATTTGTAACGAACGAGGAATAAAATTCCCAAAAATATTAAAACAAATTATAAGTAAATAAGAAAACTTCGTGTACTTGGACGAAAATTAAAAACTTTTGCTTTTAAGTTCTATGGCCGGCCACTCTACTTTTTTTACATTTCATTCGTAGCAGTGTTGCCCCTTGGACAATATTTATTTTTGTCCGTACGTAAATAAAACTGATATTTACTAAAATTAATTCCAAAATACTGAAATGTAATTTTTTATTGAGTAATAATGAACAAAAAAATCATACCTTAAATATAAGCAAAAAATTTTTTATCTTTCTATTAAATAAAGAAAGGTAGTCTTAAAAAAATTTTGTAATTATTTTTTTTATTACTTATATTGCAAATTAAGAATATCGTGTAAATAGAAACATGCATTATCAAAAGTTAAGTGATGCGAACAGTCAAATCTTTGTTCTTCAAAACGAGAGAAGTGAGCGGGGGTTGACAAACTAAGGCAGCGGAGCTCCTTGTATGCAGTCCATATACATCACAGTCCATAGCTTAAATTTAGTTGATTTAAAACTTCTTTGAACCATTTTTTTCTCATGTAAGAAACGCATAAAACCCATAACCACTGTGTTTACGGACAGATGCTGTCCCCCTACACCACCATGAATTAGTAGATGAATAATTATAAAATTTTAAAAAATACAGATAATTTAAATAACAATGTAGAATATAATACGTTATGATTATTAAAACAGTGATATCATTCCTGCAATTTTAAATAATATCTGCAATTTGAGCAGGCGAATTTCGTTTAATTATCTAATTACACTTACAATTTTATGGTCCACAATTTATTAATATCAAACCGGATGAGGAATTAACTAAATAGACATGTGAAATTATATATTTTTATTAAACGCCTTTAAAAGATGTAAAAATTTAAAAATTTAATTTTGGGTCATATACCTCTGATGTTATGCGAAAGCAATTATATTAACGAAAAATTAAATTTAATTATATTAATAAAATAATTACAGTAAGAAACCGTAGACGGTTTTACGTAGAGATTTCGGTAGGTACTTTTTATATAGAAACAGACTTCAAGCTATCAAGACTTGGATGATTTTTTTACTATTTTTCCATATGCCATTTCATTGTTATATTTATTTATACTTGTGTTTAATATGTTTCTATGTCGAAGATGTGCGTATAGAAACAGACAAATCGATGGATATTAAAAAGATAAAAATCTTCTAACACTATTCTATTTTAGTATATAAAAATAAATGACTGTAATCTAATTTAATTGATATAAACTGTATTATTGTGAATCTGTAATTCACAATAATAATATAGGTATAAAACTGAATGTTGAACAATATAATTAGTATTAAGTAGTTCTAGCGTTACGTGAGATAATACTAACATGTCGTTCAGATTTGTGTCAGGTTATGTGTTCGCTGCTGTATTTATATACGTCATAAGTACTGGTTATTGTAGGAAAAGGGTTAGTAAGAACTTGTACAAAACTAAATCTTTATACTAATAGGTAATAAAGCTTAATATTAGGTAGGTAGTTGAGAGCACTAATCTACGCAACTCCTTTTATTCCATTCCATTCCTAATATATTACGTTAATAATAACAGGTATATATTATAGTATTAAGTACCGCTTACCCGGTAGGTATATTTAAACTCAGGTAATAGTACCTACCGGGCAAACAGTACTTACAATGTGAGATCACATGAAATTGAAATTGTACTAAATTAGAAGTCACTAGCATTCAGAACTATAAGATCTTGAAGAGGAACTGGAGTTACAATAGTATTTAAATTTCACTAAGATTTTGTCGAATTGATAAATCACTACACAGTACTGCTAACAAAAATTTCTGCGTTAAATATTTAAGTAACGAATTAATGTAAAACTAAATTTTTTGCAGGTATACTATTTCAACGTAGATCACCCCAGGGTTACATATTTAAATCCAGAATACGTGACCAATGTAACATTCACAGCACGACGCGTCAGTCGCTCTGATCCCGCACATTATATGAATTTAACTTTATTTTTGAAGAAAGAACTCACTAACGAAATCATGGTGAGATTTTTTATTGTTACTGAATCGTTTATGTACCTGTATATACTAGCTTTGTCAAGAAAGAAAACTAGCTTTGTCTTCACAAGGAAAAGTGGGATTACTTATAATCTCTGGAATTGTTAGTAACTTATTTAAAGAAAATCCTGTTTTTCTGAAATAACTGTCCCGTTCGGGACACTCGGAACCTAGTGTTAAAACATTCCGTTCTCATTGAAACACTTCTGTTCCTCAATTTTTCGCAGAATTCCTAAGCATTGCGTGTTGAGTGGCGATACTAGCCGTCAGATTTTTTAAAAATTGTAATTCTACCATTAAAATTGAATACCATTCTACTAAAATACCATTACTATTCGTCCTGTCACTACTCTTCTAAAACACTCCCCTTATATACACGCACAGTATCAGTACATTAGGCCTTAACATTTTAAGTGACTGTCAAAATCGCTATCAGCAGAGCGATTTCATTTTTCTCCACTTTAAATTGCGGCAACGCACCTGTAGTTCCTCCTGTAGTTCTTCTGGGCTTGCACGGAGTCTTGAGCGGCGGTGATCGCTTATCAACACATGACCCTTACATTCGTTTGCCTTGTCTTTTTCCATGAAAAAAATTTTAAAATTATATATAAATTATTTCAGCACAATTTTTATTTCTATCAAGTTCTGACACATACAATGTACATGCGCAGTTTTGTGGAATTCCACTATACCACTTGTAATTTAGTGAAGACAACCAACATCTTTGGTGCCAGTGCATTAGCAGGTTACTATTACGTACCAGCTGCAGAACGCCGGCAACCGTTGTTTGAATGTCCAATGAAGCCGGTAAAATCTTAAATACTTATTTGCTACTTGCTGCTGCCTGCTTCTTATAAATTTAAGTTATCTTCATAACCTTGGCCATACCACTTGGCCACTATTACAGCCAATAGGCAAAGAGAATTTAGTGTCAACGCACTCTGTTCTCCACTCTCCAATCGAATCCGAGGCAAATTGTTTCAAGTGGCAAAAGTCAACAAGACAATTCAGTGGCGTAGCTAGGGTATTTGCTGCCCGGTGCGGCTCGGGGGACTTGATGCCCCTTTCCTGTTGATGAGTTCTATAAAAAAACAAAGTGATCTTCAATGTTGACGTCTAAAAAAAAAAACGTAATCATCGACGTTGAGTTCTAAAAAAAACAAAGTGATCGTCGACTTTGATGCCCCTTTCCTTTTGATGCCCGGTACGGCTTAAAGGACTTGATGCCCTTTAAAATGGTATAAAGTCTAAAAAACAAAGAAAAAACACACTAATCGTCGACTTTGATGCCCTTTTCCCGTTGATGCCCGGTGCGACCGCACCGCTCGCACCCCCCTAGCTACGCCACTGAAACAATTTGTTATTTGAAAAATAAAAAAATACTTACAAAAAAATACTTTTATAATTTGAATTGAATGATTATCAGTGAATTATCACTATTT
>JAEBDU010006338.1:0-24547 GCA_016802625.1 Heliconius numata | reverse complement strand
TGTAGGTAATTTAAGAATTTATTTGAAGTGAAATTTTTACTTTCGTAGATACTTAAGTATACAAAACACGTTTATTTGCAATTAGTGGCTAGCTATGGTTTTTAGACATGGTTTGCCATTCTTAGTATAGTACTTTCGCGTTTTTACGTAATTTTTATGTTACACTAGGTTCGAGCCTTATTTTTTTTTGCTTCAGTAAACTCCTTTTGTCAATCAAGATTTTATTCGTTCTGCTTTTAATCTATTGATATTATTTTAAAACTACTAATCTAATTTTGATGTACGTTACCTAATTTTAATAATATCTCATTTAAATCAAAAATGTTAATTTTGATATGATTTTTAGTTGTTAATTAATTGGACTTTATACCGACTTATTAATACAAACTTACTACTACAAAATAGATCATACTTAAATATTAGCCGATTGCAACAAGATAAATACTAGTATATTAAATTGATCGTTCCCATTAAGACAGTCTCATTCCCCGCTTTCCGTCAAATTCTCATTTCAATACATTGTAATATTGAATAATACTTATAAAAATATATTCTTCTACATAATACATTTTCTATTTAGTATACTTAACATCAATAACGATTACTTGTACGCTCATAATCTTCACATTAGTCGGTTTAGTGACGCAACCAGAGCGTGACTGCGGACCGCAGGCTGGTGTCGCACGTCGCGCGGTGAATGCTCGCGGATTTAACATAGTTTTCTATTTATGACGAATAGAATAGTATTTACCGTTGGAAGTCTTCGTAGCCTATTGGCAGTGTCTGTAAGTGGTGGTTGTAGGTTTGATCTCTACAAGGGGGTTGGAATTTTATTATTATATACCATGGGTTTGTTTGGAAGGAAAGTTTAATGTTTTATATATTTTCCTCTATGTATTCGATTCTTCATCTTGATAACTTTCTTCGTATTAAAATACACATTTTCATACTTCACATTTTCTTTAATTAATTAACTATGTGTATTTTTTCATTTATGAAAAGATAAGAATGGTTTCGACAACTACTTAAATATTTTCTTTGTAAAAAATAAATGTGTGATGTGTTAAAAATATAAAAATTAAATTTAAAAATGTTAAAAATATGCCACGATAAAAAAAGATTGAGAGCCACTGATTAAAGAAATGTTGCAAGAAGTGTTCCCGTTTTCAAGGCCGCATGTCGTTCGCCAGCGCGACGCAAGCCCCACAATAATTACCAATAGTAATTATGAATGCTACCGACTAGTATCGATTAACTTTGATGAGACGCGATGTTTTTATTTAGTCACTTTGCAATCTGCGTTGAAAATTGTTGAAATGAAAGTTAGGTTAGGTTAAACGACCAAGGTTAATGTAGATTTGTGTTAAATAAAAGTAAATTAAGTTTACAGATATATTTAATCAATGGTTAAGAGTTCAGGTTCCACTTGTATAAATAAAACAACTATTTTTAAAAAGATTTGACATCCACAAATAAAAAAATCCCTAAGTTAATTTTTACGATCACAATCTATACTATCTATACTAATATAATAAAGCGGAAGAGTTTATTTGTTTGTTTGTTTGAACGCTAAGATCTCTGGATCTACTGGTCCGATTTACATTGTTTTTGTTTTGTATGAAAGCTGCATTCTTCATAAGTGCTATAGGCTATGTAACATTACATTACACATATAACTAATATATTTTAAAGTACTTTCTAATTTGACATGGAGTTTATTCTGCCATGTTAATAACAACCGTCGCGTCGCTACGCAACCGTTACCGCGACATTTTGATATTCATCCTTATGAAAATAAATATAATAGTAAATAATTTCGTAAATATATTTAATAAATATTCTTATATTTCAAGCAGGCGTAGCCGCGTCCGGGTCCACTAGTGTATTATAAGTCTGAAATAAAGGTAACTTCAAAATGTATTTCCAATCCAAATTCATATCTGCTGGAACATAAATTCAAAATATTGAAAAAGTTTTTGTTTGTTTTGTCATTTTTATTTAGCTTATCTTTAAATCTGGAGATCTGGATTGTGAATGTGAAGTGGGAAAAAAACTTGTTGATAAAGGAAGGAAATATATTATATTTCTTCAGTTTTTAAGTATTTGTTGAAGTATATTTACTGTACATCGTTTGACCTATTCACCTATTCAGTTTAATTCTATCCTGAGACTTGCGTTTAACCAAATAAACTTTTCAGCTTTATAACATTACAGTGTAGTATACAAGAATAGCTAGCATAGAAAATAATACACTTTTAATTGCAATTTTCCACAAAATCTCAATAAATTAAATGATAAGCCCAGCTAATGTTCCATGTAGCTGCAAGTTGCGGATATCAACTTACATCACGTAATGAGACTGTTACTTAAGACGGAAACACTGCGGCGCTGGGAAACTATCAAACAAATAATGAAGGTACTCTTTTATATCTATTGTACGTTAATAAAGGTATTCTTTTATATATATTATTTTTATTGTACATACTTTAAAAGAAATTTTATGATTTCCTTATTATCGGCGTTAAGTTGAATTAGAAATTGTTTTGCAAACTATAAAAATAATTTTATTTAGAATCAATGTAGTATACGAGGTCGTTGTGTCTAAATTGTGTGATTGTAAACGGGACGGTTGTGGGTTCGATTCCTACTCGGGAAATTAATTATTATTTATTAATATTTTCATTTCTTTGCTATCAAGGAAAAGCGCTGTATCAAATTCCGCCACTTAACACACAATGCCTCTAAAATTCGGTGTGAAGTGGGAACAGTGTGTCTTAACATTAGTTTCGTTCTACCTAACCTGCGATGTGCAGATACAGCATTAAGCTGAAATAAGACAATGTATATTTTGAAATTAAAAAGTTCTTATCATCATTGTTTTGATACAAAAAAAATATGTTAAGCTAATTGTCTATGCAATTTTTCTGATTTATCTGGAAAGGAATCAAAGCCACTACCACTGCATGGCCACGAGTGAAATTCAGCCAAATAGTTAACGAAATATAACGAAACAAATACAACTTAGTTTAATAAATCATTTACAAAGCCAGTATAAGTTAATGTTAATTTTAACGGGGCCTTGTGTAACGCCAATCATCTCCCTTATAAACTGACGTAACTTATGTTTAAGTATATAATATGTAAGTGTAATGATGCTTCAAGAGAAGTGGAATGTTGCAAACTGACCTCTTCCATATTAGAAATGTGAAAAAACTTGGCTTACGAACGTTAAATACATACTAACTTAACTG
Source organism: Heliconius numata (assembly GCA_016802625.1). Lineage (NCBI taxonomy): Eukaryota > Metazoa > Arthropoda > Insecta > Lepidoptera > Nymphalidae > Heliconius > Heliconius numata. Next base: position 21,296 of record JAEBDU010006338.1, on the reverse strand, counting down.
CCTGTTGCATACTTTAAGTATGTTAAGTTTTGTTAATTTGATAGAGTATACTCGTAGACATGTATGGTGTGTACGTATAAGCTAGTTATCAGGTTTTTATTATTTCTTTTGATTTTTTTTCTTTTTTATACCTATAAATTTAATTTCTTTTTACTGTTAATTTGTATTAATCTTTAAACGACGTAGAATTTGAACTTTTAATGTATAATGTTAGTGTGTGACAGTTCGTTTCCCAGTCGGGGAAATGACATATAAGTATTTAATTTCCTCGCTCCGGTGAAGTTCCGCCACCCACCACGCAATGCCTCCAGAATTATACAGAAAGTGTGGAACGAAAGTGTCTCCATGAAAACGGAGAATCCTAACACTAAATTCCCAGGTAGCCTTCGCTAACCCCGTTGTGTGCAGGTAGTGTTGAATGACAGCGATTTAGGCCGAAGCCTAACTCGCCGTTGTATTTTGTTATTCAAGAAGAAATTACAATAGTTTAAATAGTTCCCCTAGCAATATTGAAGCTGCAACCATGAGTAGGTACTACCGCCAGACACTTCTCAACTACGACACAATAGCTTCAATAATTGACTAATAACTTGCAATAAGTTTCAAATGGACTCTAAATGGTAACACCACATGACGTCTCTTTTATTCGATCGACAAGTTGTCCCACTTATAAAATATATTTGTTACTTAATAGCTATTGCCAGTCAGCCATTGTTGGGCGATTGCGTCTTGATATTTTAATAGGTGACATCCATTGAATGATAGACATTTTGAAATATTTATATAGGTATATGTTAGCGTTGTGAATTTATTATAATGTAAAGTTATTTTTATTAGTATTTTGTTGTTAAACTTTATTAGAATTATGGTATAATAATTCTAATAAAGTTGTTATTTTCTTTGGCTTAAATTTTTGAATAATATTTTGTGAAGTCAAATGACACAATTTTGTTATAATTGTATTTGTCAAGATAGTTGTTGATTTGACTAATAATATAAAAGGCATGGAATTAGTAGTCGGGATTCATTCCTTGCCTGAGTCTCGACAAGTACACTTACTTTACGGCACAGTGGTATCAATCAATAAAGTGTTGGAACCGAATGGTTGTTTCTATTATTAACCTGAAGAAGCTTTTATATATTAGCCAAGTACTCGTTATAATTGCTTCTCACTGTATCCTGCACGTAGCAAGGTATGTAGAGGGAACCTGGGAACCTAATGTTAAGACACTCGATTCACATTAAGTCCGATTCCGGGTTCGATCCCACTGGGGGAAATTGATTACTTAACAATCAGTCTGTATAATATTTTTTAACAATATTAGTGCATTGTGTACACAGAAGTGTGTTGTCCCATAAAACGGGCAGACCATAAGATAAACTTAATCTACTAAGTTACTTAAAGGTGTAAGTATAAAAGGCACAAGTTCGAATCCTGTTAGTCACTTATTTTTATATGAAACGTACTATGATGATTTTAATTTTTAGTTTGATACAGAAAATTTGTATGTAAAATAAAAATATTTTTTATTATTTTTAAAAGAAAAAAGCAATAATAAACCTATAGAAAAATAATCACTGTCAAACCTCTCTGTCAATTTCAAGGTTGAACTAACCTTAAAACCTGCAAACAACGTAAAATTTCAAAAAAGCTTTTATAAAAATTTTACAATCTCCAAGGCTACTCTACTTGCCGTTCATGAAGGCTTAAATAGCCTATGATTTATGAAGTGTTAACGCTTTTGTTATACCTAGTTAAGCAATAAAATATAATATATTATAAGACCACACTGAACGTGAGAATTTCGCACATTATTTATCATTATATACATACTTACTTAATTTTCTGGTCTGTCAGTTAAAAGTGATCTCTTATTTACACCTACGTAGATTTTTCGTGAGCACGTCTACATATTATATGGATATAGCTTATAGTAAAAATTTGCTACAATATTTTTAATTTTAAAGAGTCTTAATACGAAAGGAGTTTATTAACACTAGATTCCCAGGCACCCTCTGTTTATATTGCTCTGTACTGAATACAGCATTATGCTAACAAAATGTTTAAAAGAATTCTAGTATCTAATTTATTACATCAGCCCTATACATCTAAGTATATGTATGTATAATTCTATACATTCTTATATAAGCGCCGCTCTCCTATTTGGAAACTGGTGCTAATTATATCCATGCAAGACGTGCAGAGTAGAGTGCATTGTGAAAAACGCACAAAACCATATATAAATTGCCAAAATATATTTAGCGCACTCGAGGATAATCATTTTAAAAGCATTTGCTGTGTATTGCGTTATTATTGCGCAGTTAACTATTACTTTGAATACTTAAGCAAGCCACAAAAGTGTGATTGTAAAGGCGGCTGGTTGTAGGTTCGATCCCCATACGAAGCAATTAAATATTTATTTCTATTTATTCGCTCTGGAGTCGTTGATTTCCGCCACTCAACACGTAAAGCCTCTAGAATTCGGCGGAAAGTGTGGAACGGAATGTCTTAACTTGACTAGGTTCCCTCTGCCTAACCTGCTGTGTACGGGATGCAGCGTGAAGCTGATTTGATTATAATATATAATAAATAAAGTTTACCGTTTCTCAATAACACATTAAAAAGATACGCGAATGTTATGTAAAATATTTGAAAGTATTATTTGTTTAACCTTCTGTTTATAGATAAAATTATATAATATATGGAAATATAAAGCTTCATTTACAGATATTAAAACTTTTGATAGCTGTTATTATTCTTATTACGTAAGTGGCACGACGTCTGAGTGCAAGCGCGATGGTTACAGGTTCCATCCCAAGTCAGGATTGAGTCCAGTTGTTTAATACGCAGTATTTCGAATTTGGACTCATAGTAAAGAACGAAGGAAGGAAGGAATATCTTAGGAAGCTCAAAAACATTGAAATGAAAAAAAATAATAATTATACCTTCCCTGTAATTTATTGGGAGTATAAGACTATATTTTGTTGTTTGATTAGCGTCCCGTAGTATCACAGCGTCTGACTGTAAACGCAACGGTAGTCGGTTCGAACACAGACAGACACAGACAGAAGACAAAGTGGAGTTGAATTCTGCCACTCAACATGCGACGAATCCTCGAGCCCAATCCGAAAGCGAAAGATGGAGTGTCTTGACACTAGGTTCTTCCTACCAACTCTGATAATAGATAAAGATAACTATACAACAATAAACATAAAAAATGTGTTAATAATCTTATTAAAGCCGTCGTCGTAATACGTATTACGTGCGCTAAAAGATTATCACAACAATTATAAGTGTTTAAATGTGCATTACCTTTGTTAGCACATAAATAGCTGAGACTTAAATGTATTTCACATGAAAATTTGTTTCCTTGTGACATATTGTTCATACAGACACAGTATAAACATTTGTCGTAGTCTGGCTGAAAACTGCAATCCAGGGACGGTTGTGGGTTCGATTCCCATTGGAGAGTCTTCTTAACTCTTATCACTAGGTTACCTTTGTTTACCCACCTACATGATGAAAACAGTACAAAGCTATTAAACCAATTTAATAGATTAATAGATTCCAACGTATGTAGATTAGAAAGACCTGACTGAAGAACAGTAGGTAAAAAAATAATTCGACTGTTTATAATAAATTAAATCTCTTATAGGCACAATCAGAGACTTCGTTGACTGACATTAAATTAAACATTAAAGTAGTATTTACTAATATTTTAACGCCAATTAAATCTTAAATGATATCTCTGCATGCAGGTGCCTGCAGGTTGTGCTTTTACTCTAATCAAGAGTAAAATAACAAAGGATAAATAAGATATAAAACACATTTGGAAGAATTTTAATACCCATTACATTTAAACGAAACAATCGCTTACGAATGTACAGTGTATAATATAACGTAATGATATACATCATGTGTAGATATAACAACCCTCTTTCTAAATCTATGAAGACCAACTCATTTCAAACAAAAATACACATCTAAACTACTATGTTGGTACTCTGTATTACTGAACGCTAAACTGGGAAGGACTTTCTATAATTATTTTTATTTATTTTCCCTAAATTATAATTATAGGTTCAGGCCTTTTAAATTATGAAATGATTTTGACGTTTTGATTTTCTTTTTTTTTATTAATTCAACGGTCAAGGTTCACATCGCTCTTCTTTCTAAGCTTAATATAAAAAAAGATATACTAAAATCTATTTAATTGTCGTTGTTATTTTAATAATGTCTACATTTTTTCCTCTCCATATCGTTTCATGTCCTTGTAATACAAATATATAAACTGTTACAATATTTTACAACAGATAATCAATATATTTCTTAAGATAATCAATTTACATTTTACTATCGGTCTTTTATAGCTTTGACTTTTGCTAAATTGCAATTGACATAAAAAAATGAGATTTGTCATCTGTGCAATTTTATTTTTATCTTTTTTTTACATGAACTCAATCTGGTTAATACTATTTAAAAGTATTAAGCATTGGTTACATGTTATTGAAATAAAAAAAAATAATTATGCAACTGTTAATTGGTTTACTCAATTACTCTAAGCATCGGATGTAACCGATCACCTCAATTTTTAATAGATATGATTGGTAGCATTTATACAAAAAAACTTTTATAATGATTCGCTATAAAATTTAATTTAAAATTTCGTAATTAATAATAAGTACAAATAGTTCTGTAGGTACGTTAAAGATTGTCTATTTTTTCATTATTTTTAATTTTGTTATTGCATATAGTAACTAATCAACCAGACAAAGTGTTTATATATCAAGGTTATGTTTAATATTATAAGAGAATTGATACTCAAAACACAGTTAAATTTTATAATGGGTGAACATACTGACTGACGTAATAAATGATAAGAGAGTTAATTATATATGTAACATTTTACTTGAAGAGTAAATTTTGCTGTACCTAAATGTTAACATCACATATTTTAGACAATAAATTTTTTATCATTGTACAGCACTTCGAAGTATTATAAAGATCTTAGCGACCGTCTGACCAGCTGACCGCTGCCACCTATTTCTCCATACAAACCTAAGTTGAGAAACAAATCATATCCTTTCACAAAAAGCCTAGATTTAGTTCATTGTGAACGCTATAACCCTTATTGGTATGGCAATACGTAAGTACATTTCGAAGTAGATTGAAAGTACCCAGTCCAGTTTCAGTAACGCAGAGCTTTAAGTCCGTTTTCATTATACGACCGACGATATTATTTGTTGGGATTTATTAACTTAAAGTAATTTAATATAAATTTATTTTTTTATTAGTTTATTTTTAACCAAGCACACATTATGTTGGTATTAATTAATTGTTATTTTAATTTAAATAAAATAATACATATTACATATCATATTTCAGATTTTTTTATAAGAAAATGCCTGATCTAAGTATTAAATATAACACATATTAAATATACAAAACTGACGCAATATTTAAATAAAAAAAACATTTTTCGCCAGTCTGTAGTAATGAAAACGGATCCTAAACTAAAGTAATACATTATTAATAGTAAATACAATTCACAGTTTGGCTTCGCCTAGAATATTCTACTGTAGATATTTACACTAACTTACAACTACACATGTATAGACATTGAGACTAGTCGGGCATTCGATTGTAGCGGACTGCGGTCAAATAAAGAGAAATAGGTAAAACTGGGAAAGATAAGATAAGATCGTTTTATATCCCTTATATACGTATGGCGCTATGAGAAAGCATCTAACAGTAAGCACAATGTGGTGAGTTCAATCCCTTTTTCCCGGCTCTAGAATGACAAAGCTCGAAATTAAATTTCTCCATTAAGTTTCTATTTCAAATTTAAGTGGAATGCTGAGAGTGGAATGGAGAATGGAGTATCTTGCCACTAGTTTCTCTCGGCCTACCCTGCTTTTTACAGAATACAACATGGAGCTAGGAAGACGTTACCTCAATTTACTATTTAAAATTTCAACATTTGAGCATTAGGTAACAACCAGACAGTCCGCTAACCGAATACCCTTTTACTAATATACATATATATATAGTTAGTTCCGTTATCACACAAATTACAATCACCTAATGTCACTATTAAAGACGTCTAATCACAAATCGTGGAACTTATCGTGTTTATGTAGAGAAAGGAAAGATTAAGTCACCTTTGTTAGAAGTCTATATGTTCAGATGGGATTGATAAAGTCCGCCAATGCTAAAGCTAACTCGTAATATTACTGAAATAAAATAATATTAATAAATGATGTATAATAATTTGAAAAATCTTTCAATTTATATTCTATTACTTTTAAAATATTCAAAACCGAAATTGAAAAAACAGGATACAAAAATGTAATTCTTTATAGTGATAAATTAAAATAACAAAGAATTATTAACATGTAACACATTAAAATATATTTCATCAGAGTTCCATCAAAGACATAATTTTTTTATTAACTACTTATTTATGAACATTTATTATAATAAAATAATTAACAATATCAGTTAAACAAACAAAATCGATACTTTCGAAATATTGCTAAATTGTGGGTTAGACCATTTTCGCGGTGACCGTCCCTATTTCACTAGCGCACAGATAACATATAAATACTACATTTAGTTTATAAAAAACTATAATTTGAGACATTAGAACGACGAAGGTTTAATATTGTCTATCTATGATTATAAAAACTACACGAGCACACCCTAACACTTACCAGAGACCTATTATAGCCAAATATTGAAGACTAGAATCAAATACACGAAGCTAATTATAATGGAATACACATGGAGATTTTTTATCATTACTTTTTAATGATTTAATGATAAAAAATCGACAATGTGTAAACAAGAAACACACTTGTACATAGTATGTACGTACAGTATACAAAATGTTAATATAAATTTGGCAGAAGATACGCTAAACTAATCCATGTAAAGCAGCTACTACTTATGGCACCAAAATGTATAGTGATCTATCTATAGCAAATTTAAATTGTATTTCGAAAAATGATATAACCTTATATATCTATAAAATGTTTTATGTAGATATGGGCTTCGATTTTGACAAGTATCCCTTTGAAATATTTCATAGAAAGAAAAATATTTACCTAAAATTTCATTATGCACTCTCCTAAATTTTTCTTAGAAGTTTTAAATATAAACAAAATTAAGGATACCTCTGAAAATTGAAGAAGTCACTGTGATATGAGCCCGACGTATACCATCTTGTACTATAAATCAGTCATATTTTTATCTATATGAAATTTGAATATCTTAATGAGATCCGTCTCTATTTGAGACAAAACCAAAGCCAAGTTATCTAAATTATTTCGAATCGATATAAATGCAAAATGACTAGAGCAATCGAGATCTATACCTTTGGCACTTAAAATAAACCTATCCAAATTCACAAAATGAATAGCAATACAGCATAGTAATAGTCTTAGTAATTCCTATAATCGTAACCGCATTTAGGTCGTTAGTTTCAAAAGTGGCGTAGACGTTGCGTAATGTGGGTAGATACCAACGTACGCGGCAATAAGTAGCGCAGAACTGATGGCCTATCGAATACTGAGATATCTGATGGATACGGGAAGAGAAAGCATTTTTGTTGCTCAAGATTCTCAGCTCAGGAGTCACGTTTGGTCAACCGTTGTAAGTCTATACTCGTGTCTAGCTGAGACTATAGCAGGAGTAAGCTGAATGTTATTTCTAGATGTTATGGTGACTTTTAATATCGATTTTATAATCGATTTCGCTAAAGTCTAATTAGGAGATGAGAACTACATGACGTTACATATTTGGTCCTGCCTCACGTCACTTCGTATGTAAATTATGTAGAAAGTACAGGTAACTAAGATAAAAATAAATTAACATATATCTAGAAACAAAGTCACATTTCCTTCATGGAAATAATTACAGAGAAGATCATTGTTAAATAATCATTTCCTTTTATAGGTTAGAAATTCTAAGGACATAACTTAAAGTAAAAAACCTATATCATAGATGTGACTTCATTTTCTATCTCACAATAACGTCCAAACAATAGAAAAAATAAACAAAGTTTAAAGAAGGCCACCAGATCCAATTCTGCCTCAGGTATCCTTAGGTCACGCCCTGCCCAGCATGGCGGCGACGTCGCCAGCAGACTGGGAATGCAGAAGGGCTGTCCTCGCTGGTCTAGGAGGGGGAAGACGAGGTAGAGCTAGTACTCCTGAGGGTGTACTGCCGAGGGCACAGCCTGTTACGAACTCATGGCGTGTCGCTTCTGTTGGTGTGATACGGCGTTTTGGATCCCATCTGGAAATAAACGAAATTGTTATAGCACTGTAATGTTTAACGTCTTAACGTTGTCACAACGTTATAAAATGCGAGGCGTCTTACTATCTAATAACAACATATAGCATCCCGTAACTATGTCTATATATATTTGGACTAACCTAATCCTCACGTTTATTATATAATAATATTTATTTTATATGAAAAAAAAATCGTTTCTATATACAATTTCAAATACATTCAATAATAAAAATTAAAAGCTTAAAATTATTGTTATCGAATGTTCTTTTAAGCCTTAAATAATTATAATTGTTAACTTTACCGCGGTCGAGGTGACCTACTTTAGTTTTTACGTCCTTTGAGCTTGTATGGAGTGCACTCGGTAAGCTAACGCATGCACGACCATATACAGGTTTAGTGGAGCTTTAATTATATTATAGACTTTGATAGCATGTAATATTATGTAAATGGCTGTTTTGAAAAGATTAAATTGTGCTATAAATACACATTGATCGGATCATTGAAACATAACTTGTGGGTTCGATTCCCATTCGAGGGAATGAAATATTTAAATTTACGATTTGCGGCGTTGAGTTCCGTAGCTAAACACGCAATGCCTCTTGAATTCGGCGTAAAATGGTTAACGTCTTTGCCTACCCTATTAGAATTAGAAAGTATGTTTTTCAGTTGTACCATCCTATCTCTAAATGAGCGGTAAGTATAGAACGGAGACATCACTAGGTTGCCATATACATACATAGTAAAAATAGTTGCTCAACTAAAACTTATAAAGCCCTGTCTTCGAGAGTAAGTTTAGACCATATAAAAGTGACAGGGAGTTCGCCGACCGACTGCATCTAGATCAAGGCGGTGCAGATCCTACATCTCTATATCTACAACTAGAAGTAGAATTAGAACTGGCCACTTAAAACACATTTATATATATTTAATTGAAATACATACAAATGCTAAAACTCGGTATGTAGGACAAGTATTTTTGTCATTTCGTAAGTTTCATTTATTATTTAGTACTTCTGTTGTTTTACATTCTAGAGGAACATAATTATTGCTAAATTGCATTTCTGTAATATTTTGATGACATTAGAGTGGGAGACATTTTAAACTTGCGCTTAATTTTTTAGTAACACATGGGAATTAATGTTAGAAATGTAATTATACTTATGTAGCCAAAGAGCTGTTACATTTTGTCGTAGAAAAAAAATAGTCATATATTATTATATATGTTGTTAAATATTTTTAAACATGTCATTCAATCAAAACTGCTCAAAACAAGATTAATAATGATAAGAAGATATTTTCCCAAGTGGGGAACAGAGGTGTCTTAATGGAACACTAGGTTCCGTTCCTAAGCTACAAAAAAAAGAAATTATATCACCTACATTCAATATGCAATATATTTTCTTGTACCTTTGTTAAATAAAAAAATTGGTCAATGCGTATTGTACTAATATATAAGGGATAGAAGTTGAACATATATTTTATTATAAAAGGAAATATTTGAATGACCTAACATCACAGTGATAATTGTTATCCGAAGCGTGGGATTTCTTAACTCCAGTAATTGGCTTGTAACACTGAAAACGTAAAAAAGAAAATGATTTACCACTCAATTACTTTTACCTACTCACATGATTGAGGATGTAGAGCAGCATGTTACTATAATCGCGACGGTAGTGGCTTCAATTCCCACTCGGGGGAAATGATTCGCGGCATTGACTTCCACCACTTAACACACAGTGTCCCAAAAAATGAACGGTACGTCAAGAACAGAGTATCCCAACTAGGTTCCTTCTGCCTACTAAAAAAATGCTCCGGGAGATGACAATAAACTAGAGACATTCCACCACGTTTTGCTTTTCACCAGCGTGTACCATATGTTAATGCTATGAGTCTACAACTCTACACTGTACGTATTTGGAATATATACATGAATAATTAGCTGACTCGTCTCGCCCGCGGGCATAAATTAGAAAACTTTTAATTTTATTAAGTAACAAGTAATTATTGTAATTAACTATTTGTGTAGTTAATTTTAATTTTAAAATGTTTTAAGTCTAAATTCTAGGTAGTCGAGACGTAATGAGCATTTATAAATTTAATGCATAATTAAAAAGTGTTTAATTTTCGCAATTATGTATGTACTAATGTTATTATATAGCAACGGTGTATAAGTTGCTTTTATTCTAAACTAGTGGCATAATTTTTAACATTGAAAATATTTGATTAAAACAGCTTCTTTTTATTTCAGTGTGTATTGAGTATAATTACAGTTTAGCAATCCTCCGATGGGGAAGAAACGTCCTCGAATGGGGACCACGCCGCCAAAAGGAGTACAGGCCGCCCTCACACCAGGTGGACCGACGACCTCAAGAAGACAGCGGGAACCCACTGGATTTAAAAAGCGCGGGACCGGACGGAGTGGCGAGCATTGGGGGAGGCCTATGTCCAGCAGTGGACTTTAAAAGGCCGATGGATGAATCCTCCCAGTAGTTCAGAAGACGTGCAAACAAACACGCAACAGACAAACAAAAATTTCAACGTTTTAGTGTTCTGTTACCATTTTTATATTACACTTAATGATTTTTTCTTAAAAATATTAAATGTAAATTTTACAAGATAGTTGAATATATGGACAAAATGTATGTTTAAATGAAATTAAAAAACACAGTTTATAGTCGCACGCTTGGGCCCCTGCGCCACAAATAAAATACCTTAAATTGTACAATTATTGTACTTTTATAATTTTGTTAAACTACTTTCTAATTCTACATTAAGGATAATGTGTGGTCAACATCTACTCGTATGTGGAAAACCCATCATCGACAGAGGTCTCTCAATGCCGCCCACCCAACGTGTATTGAGATGCGTTACTAGTAAAAAATAATAATATCGTTACATAAGACCAACTATTTATAAAATTATTTTTTGTAAGAGCAATTTAATGTAATTTGTATAATAATATTCCTACAGAACACCACCGGGCCAGAACTAGACAGCGTAACTAATAGATAGATGTAAGCTATTAAGGTAAAGTAAATTTCAAAATTATAATTTTTGGGTTCCGTACTTTAAAAGAAAAACGGGGCCCCGTTTTTCTTCTGGATACAGGATAACTTTATTGTACTTCAGTGTGAATGTCGGTTTGTTTGTCCGTCTGCTAAGAATATTTTTCTCAAGATCGAGTGATAATCAAGTCCAAGTCTCTTGGAGCATAGAAAAAGGCCTCATTTTGTATCAAACTAGTCTCGTGATTAAAACGTTAATCAATGATGAAATTGCAGTTCATTTCATTCGTAGTGCATACACTTGCAAACTTTAGCTTATCAACTTTTATAAAATACACTTCCCGTTGACCTACAATCGTGATAGTAATACGGTACCCCTGGTTGGCAGTGCGACTCGCACTTGACTGAATTTTTTGTTCATCCATAGACTTTTTTATACTGTAGCAATTTGAAACGGGTTACAATGTAAATCTGGAAGATGGTTAAGAGATCTGATTATAGTAGATATGAGTTATTTAAAGTCTTATTTTAAATGCAGAAAGAAAGTGTTTGCCTTTTTAAGTTGTGAAATACACATAAAGAATTTTGAAACAATTTTTTTGTAGTAAATACATATGACACACCCACGATATTAATAAACGTAGCTTTATAATATTAATGAACGTAGCTTTTGTTTTTTTTATCAAGTCGAATTGTTAAGAGCTATATTTATACATATAACTTAGTTGGTTAGAGAGCTTGGAGCGCGGCAGGCGCGGGTTCGAGTCCTGTCACGTTCAAATTATTACAGATTTTTAAATATTTTTATGCGAAATCTTGATGTTACAACTATACTAAAAAGAAAGTTACTCTACATGAAGTTACGTCATAACTGAGGATGGCAATTTTTATAAAAATCTAGTTATTAAAATATCTTCCTTCCAATCTCATTATATACGAGAATGTGGGAAAGAATGCGGCGATAGTACACTAACGTAACAAATTGCTTAAGCGGTTAGATCTTAACATGGAGTCATTTTAAGTGCTAACTCGTGAGTGGAGGAAAGTCTTTTTAGGCATTATCATTGAAAAATATGTTTTTTGATATTTGAATCATCTTTAGTACATGTATTTATTGCATTAAAAGTTGTTGTTGTTTTCTTAATTAATATATTTAATTTGCAAAAAAAACGAGACCAAAGCATTAAGTGGAAAATAAGCAAAACTTTTATAGAGTCTGTATTTTATATTTCCAATATCTTTATTTCGATTATGTGGCGAAAAGTGAGAAACGGAAGTGTCTTAACAGTAGTCACTAGGTTCCTTCTGCCTGCCCGGCTATGAGCGAGTTAGCGTGAAAAAAAAGGCTGAAACTGAATCAGTATTCCGTGTAGTGTTTTTTTTTATTTAACAGATACACTTATAATTACAAATTTGAGTGATAATGCTGTGAGATAAAGCATTATGGTGATCACGAGCTGGGCCTATCCCTCACTTTCACTCTCTCGGCTAAAGGTCGAGTATGCGATAGCTATTGAATGTACAACCGTTTAAACTCTGTATGTAATTATATACATAATGGCCCCAAACGTGGCTTCGCCTGCTTAAATTTACTGTTTTATTAAATTAAAGGGGGACGGAGTGTCTTAACTTTAGGTTCCCTCTGCCTACCCTGTCTATGTCTGGGATACAGCGAGAAACTGTTTTTGATTTTATTATAATAAAATTCTACAAAACTTAAATAAAAGTGTAGGTTTTGCGTATTCCTAATGTATAAGCTATAACATACTACTGTAAAGTTTCATCTAATCTCGTTCAGTAGATTTCGCGCTAAAGTGGAGAGGTCGGGTATCTCGCAAATAGGTAGAGGGTACCTAGTGCTAAAACAGTTCCTTATCAAGGTTCCCCAGTTTTCGATACATTGCTTGTTATATGGCGGAACTCGCGTTTTGTCTTAGAAAAAAGCGGAATGGTCAAAAAATGGATATATTAGAAATATTTTTTTCAATTAAGAAGAAATCTAATGACAAAATTCAAATTCATCTTAATGGTGCTTCAATGGTGACTAAAAGTTAATAATTGAACTATAAAATAATTTAAAGCACATACAAAGACGCGGTCTGTACCTAGTCTAGTGGTGAGCCGTGATAGAAATGCAAATATATCAAAACACGTTGTTTTGTGTAAATCATGAGATAGGAGCCCTGTCGTGGGCTTTCACCGCTCTCTCTACTCTAACAAAGGTCGAAATGAACATCGGTCCCTACATACCGCCTATAGTGAAGGTATATAGGTGTAAAATTGTCATGGCCATTTTACTCTAAATGCGATGGTTGTGGGTTCGTTCCCAATGGGGGAAAGAATTAATTTTTTTTTCATCGTGGTATCAAGACAATATCTCGGAGCCAAATTCGCAACGTCTTGAAAATTAGGATTGTCAATGAAATGTTAACAGCATTAACGCAAGCAGCTGTATATGTTTTTATCCAGCATTTAGCAAGGTAGGCAGAGTAACGTAGTGCTAGGACACTCTGCCCTCCGCTTTCCGCTTCTGTTTCAATTAACAAGATATTGCGTGTGAAGTGAAAAGAAATATTACACTACCGTCGTGTTTACTGTCGGACGTTTTGACGGCGGCAAGACGGTATTACTGACATTGTCCGTATTTTATTTAAATTGTACGAAAACACTTGTAGGTTAAGTAAGACACAATCGTTAAACAACCAAAAAACACCAAATCATTATTTTAAAGCAACAATATGCTATTAACACATCATTAAAGATCAAAGACATTCCATCTCAAGTTCCACGTTCCGGCAATTTGTAAGTCCGTCTGATGATTGATAGACCTCGACTTCCATACTTCATCATGTAATTTACCACTAGAGTACCATCTATATACTAATATTACAGAAGAAAATAGAATTGTGTAAGAGATGTACACAATTTTATTATGTATGTATGTAGGTCTGTTCGACGATTTGTCGGCACTATGGCTTTAGCTTTCCCACGGCTAAACTGTTAACATCTTGGCATTTCCTCATTGTAGTAGCTATATCTTAGATTTAATAGAGATTTAGTGATGGTGAAGTGAAGTTGGAATTGGGTTATTAGGTCATATTTCTCGAATATTTATTTATTATATAGCACATTAATTTTCTATTTTTTTTCTAGCATCACTTTTTATTGTTTGCGGCAAAATACATACAATTTGAATGCTTATTATGTATTCGTGTAACTAGAACGCTGTATCTCGCATATACCAGGCTAATTAATTTTGGAAGCTTAGTGTTAAGACACTCCGTTTCACACTTACCATTTAAGTTTCGAATACTGTCGACTATCAGAATGCTATTTGTATTCCTGCCAGAGCGAGAAAATGAAAATATTTCATTTGAACATACAACCGTCACTTTTACAGTCGGCGTGGTGCACTGCGCCACGAGGGATATTTCTCTTGGTTTAATTTGAATAGGTGTACATAAGTTAACAGTAGCTTAGTTTTGTTTTAAGGTTTTTATTTCATAATATTTTTTTAATTAGCTATAAGTTAAAGTGTGTTACGAAATGCGAATAGGTGGGAATTCTCTAAGTATTGTGTAATTTTTTAAACAATATATGTTCGTTCATTCCCATCATACATTATATCTTATAAAAAATATAATATGTATAATAATAACAATTTATATGTTCAGTCTAGATGTAAAAATTAGTACACGAGATTGCATTGATTCTTTTCTAAAGCATTGATTTTTTTCTTTTAAATACACATATATTTTTATTTCCCATTTCTCTTATAGGTAAAACTTAGTAATCAGGCTGGCCAAGAGGCAGTGTTTCAAAAAAGTTACAAACGTAGTGACTTAACACTAGATTTCACTAAATTAGCGTATGTACAGTACGATCCACTCGTCACCCATACTTATCATCAAAATCTAATTATGCAATACCAAATAACATCCATCTAGTAATACAAACTCCCTGTCATTACATTATATTCTACGAGTTACAATCGATGAGACAGACCAGCTGAGACTATCATTTATATATATATTATTATTTATTAGTTTTTTAATGGTGGTATGTATTCTATATGTGGAACAAAAGGTATAGAGACAAGTGTATGTAATGTTATAATGGTGATTGTTGTGGTGCAATCGTATCGTCTATTCGATTTAGTAAACAGTTCTACTAGAAGAGCCTTTTTTACCAATTGTTCTGGGTTCTTTTTATCTCTTAAATTTTTAGTTTTTGAAAATGTATTATTTTATTATTTAAGTCCTTGGAGTTATGTTTCTCAACACATCAGCGCGACAGGGTCGAAAGATGAAAGTGTCTTGATACTAAGTTTTCTCTGTCTATACATAAAAACGAATGAAGATTCCTTTTCAGTTTTTAATGGTAAAGCTTTTTAATTGATGCAAAAGGCGGATAGTATTTATATAAAGTTCCATGTGTGACATATTTAAAATAAAATAGTATTTATAAATTTCGCCTCACGTCTTGCTGTGACAATTAATGTAGATACCTACTTATATAATGAAAGTTGCATGAATTCTACCGAAACACTAATTTTACATAAAGAAATCGAATTAGATACCACCGCTTCAATTCGAATTACCTACCATTGAGCTATACTATACGATAATATCATAAAACTTGTATCATATAGCCGAAATAATGGCCGGCACATACAAATGCACCCATTGTTCCAATAAGATAGCCACAATGAAACAAAGCCCCATTGGTACAGATGTCTAACGACGCGGAACCAACGTGGAGTTGCAAGGTTCATATTAAATTAAACATTTTTCACGCGGTCTATCTGATATGATTACTTATAATTTGTAACAGATATTGTTGTTATAGTTTATATGAGTTTATGTTTTGCAATTGGATTTGCAATTTTTTTATTTTTTTTTGATTTTTTGACTCTTAACGCTGTATCTCTCACATAATAAGGTAGACAGAAGAAACCTAGTGTTAAGACACTCTGACCTGTTCCCATTAAGGCACTTCTATGTACCACAACTGAATTCTGTAGATATTGTGTGTTGAGTTGAGTGATGGAACTCAACAATTTGTCTTAACACTATGTCCCCCTGAATGCCCTGTTATATGCAGAATACACTTGTATAAGCTGAAGCTGAAAAAAATATATTTTGTTTAGAGATGGAGTCCTCATGAACTTTGAACTAGTGGCTTTCAAGCTCATTACAGTATGTAGGCGACGCGAAAATCAATAAACTTATCATAATACGAAATCTTATGCAAAATCACCTTTTACTTTTACTGCATACAAACATCTGCTTAGGTATAGCTCAATCACCCATTCAAAGTGGAATTAGCAAAAAAGTGTGAACTTGGGAGAAAGTCGTGTTCTTATTGGTTGCGCAACTAATTACAATATGACATCGCTGTGGAAGACGGTTTGTGAACTTTAATTAATTGTTTAATTTTTTCTTTTCCTATTGTGAAATTTGAAAATTTCATTAATGATTTAGGTTTTGATTGTTGAATTCAAATCAGTTGAAAGTTAATTTAATATAATTAACCTAAGCAAATGTCTGATCTAGTAGAAACAGAGGAAATTGCTCAAATACCACACTTTTCTTTCCTTTTTAACTTTACGCTGTATCTCGCATAAGCTAGATAGCTTTAATTGCCTGGCTGCAATAGCTCCAAACCATCTTTTTGATTTACTTAATCAAAAAGATCGTTTGGGATTAATCGTATCTTTTTAATCGAAATAAATGTTTTATATAGATTTTTTGAGATACAAGATTAAACGAAGTCACGTTATACCTTGTTTTATTATTCTTATATATTTTTTATTAAACGGCATACAAAAAAAAAGCATTACAAATAATATTTATATTTACAGAGACAAAATTTTTAATTAATTAATCAACACGAGCTTAAACAGAAAATGTTGTAACATTTAGTACAAAATTAAAATATCAGTAACTCTAATGATTCGCAATTTACCCGTCAGCAAGCAAGCTGAAGTTAAGCAAGTTGCGTGGATTTTAATACACTAGTTAGAGTTACAAATAAGCAACGGATTAATGGTGGTAATTATATTTTGAATACCTATTACTAAATGTCTTGTGAACTCTGTTTATACTAGTTTTACTAGTTGTTTCTTGCTTTACGCTGTATCACGCATATGGCAAAGAAGGCAAATGGAATTTGGAGTTAGAAGAGTTTTAGGCCATAGCGTGTTAAATGGCGTAATTCAACGCCGCGTTTTGTCTCTACCTAGAGACATATTGACACGGCTCGGTGTTTGGACAACCATAAGTCAATGTCACACTTAAGGAAGTTTATTTTATTTACCTAACAGGTTTTTTAATAAAAAAAAAATGCTTGGTGTTTACGCGTATTCCTAACATAACAACATAACATTCCAATATTTTAAAGCTTTGGGGATGGAGCGTTTTAGACCTAGATTTCTTCTGCTTATCCTGCTATACATCGCAAACACGGTGAAATTGAAAGAAAAGTATATAATACACCGTTTTCGGTTTACTACCAACTAAACTATTTAATTACTGTAGCTTTAATATATTTACACATTGTATAGTGTACTATACAAATGTTCGAGTCTTTATAATTAAATGTATTTATATAATGTTAATGCTGACTCACTCTAAACATCGATGGAGGAAATGCAAGAAGGCAGGATCGTCACTCCTCACGGCGGCCGCGAGGGTGCGCGAGGCGGGCCGCCGCTTGCGACCTTTCGAGTTGGTCACTGTACGCGGTGACCCTTTTGAATCTGTATAGCAAAATATGCTTAAGTCAGATTTTTAAAAATAATAATAGTTGTTAAAATAAAATAAAAAGTTTGCTTAATTCACAATGCATTATTAACTTTAACAAATGTCACCAAAAACTTGCCAAAGAATAATCGTTTCCTCGTAGCGTGCAAAAGCAGATCCGGGGGAGGCGGTCCCAGCAGCTCCATGATGCAGGCGAGCTGTTCCGCCTCGTTCTCACCCGGGAACAGCGGGTAGCCTGTGTGGAGCTCTGCCAGGATACAGCCTGAGAACAATTTATTTTTGATTTTGAGACTATACTTATTTTTGAAGCCAGTCGTGGCTCAGGGGCACAAGCGAGTGACTGTAAACGCTACAAGTTCGATTCCCACTCGAGGAAATATTTAATATTTTCATTTCCTCGCTCTCATAACGACTTGAGGCGTTGAGTTCCGTCATTTAACAAGCAATGCTTCTAGAATTCGGACGGTAAATGATATAATCAAAAGGTTGTCTAAACAGTGCTAGGTGTATAGAAAAACTATACTCGTATTAATTAAATAGACAAATTTACAGTCATGTAGTTAAATATATAAAAAACGGATGAATTAAATATTTATGTACATAAGAAAGATTCTATATTTTAATAAAACATTGCAATATGGAGAACGCTTAAAATATATGATATAGACAAAAGTTTACACTGTCTTTGTGTTATACTCTATACAAATAGCTAAAAACATCAATATATGTTTGTACGCATTTTTCTGTACAAAACACAAATACCAGTATTAGAAACGGTCTGGTGATCATTACATGCCTTTCCGCTCATATCAAAGACATTCCGTTCAATCAATCGGCAAAGATGACAGCAAATTTAATTAAAATTAAAATATTGATTAATTCCTATAAATATTACAAAATATGTTACAAATATTATAATAATATTATCAGAAGGACCGTTTGTTGCGTAAAATGCCGGACTTAGGTATGTCGATATTTGCGGATCGCACGTGTCTCATCGCCTTTCTCTCAGCTTTCTACTAACTTGCCACTTATGTAACAATCGAGCATTGCAGTACGGTCGGTGAGTCATGGCCGACGTAAAGTTAGCTGTAGATAGCTGCGCAGATTTTATTTTAGATCTTTTTTTTTAATTTTGATTATTTTCTGCCCGGTGAACTATGTGCAAAAGTTCAGTAAACCTAACTTAAGCGGCCACAATTCGTCGACCGTACTGTACGTTTGGTAATATTAGAAAAAAACATTTTAAACGATTGTAGCTTTTAAATGTATTATATTTAGTTATAATATTGCTAAATTTATATTTGCCAGAATGTTTAAAATAGTTTTGGATTCATTATGTTTGTTAGTTATGGAACGCGATGGCCATTTTGCACCATAAAAGCTGTTAATTTGTAGGAAAATATTATAACTAATATTAATATAGTTAAACACGTAACTTCCGTGAGAAAACTTAATATTAACTTATATTGCTTATTTTTTACACTAACAGATATTAAAAAAAGATAATGAATGACGGGAATAAGGGCAAAGGTCCCCTTGATGCCTCTGGCTGGACATCACAACCGTCGCTCTACAGTCAGCTCAGTCAGGGTTACACTTGTATAACAAATACCAACCCATACTCCACATATCAATCGGCGCGCCGTACTGGAGCCCCAGTATGACTTCAGGACTGCGGTAGAACCGTGACTGTATGTAGGTGTAGACGCGCGCGTGCGTGTAGCACGAGCTGCCGAAGTCGATCACTTTGATGGACGAACTGCCTCGCGCCTTCAGCAGGATGTTTTCCTGGAAAGTATATTGTTTGCTTGTATTTCCTGGATTTTTTGTTGTTTTTGCTTGTAACATATAGTCATGAAAATTAAATTTATCATTAATAATTAATAATAATAGTTTGTTTGGATGTACCCTCTAACCTCAGGAACTGCAAAATTATTATTTGGGTACTTTAGGCAGTATCGCGCATATAGCAGAGTAGACAAAAGGTGTAGAGCCACGCCGTACCCTCATTTTTAGGACATTACGCGTTGAGTGGCGTAGCTTAACGCCGTGCCTTTGTCTTGTTACCAGACCAAGGAAGTGGAAAAAAATATTCCTCCAAGAGGGTTTTGATCCCACAATCTGTCTGTCGCGTTTGAGCCAGACGCTGTGCATCACGACGACCTCGATCCTCCTATATTATGAAAAAAATAAAAAATAAATGATATTTTTAATAAAAACATACTTACAGGTTTTAAATCACAGTGTATAATGTTTTCAGACTCGAGTAGCCGCAAGCAGCGCAGTAAAGAGCTCGCGAATCGTCTTATCAGGCTGAGGCTGAAACCCTGGTAGTTATTCTTCTTTATCAATTCGTAAAGGTTGATGCTGAAATACGAAAATATAATACAAAAATCGTAAAAAGGGTCGATATATTTTTCTTGACTTGCACTATTATTTTTATTTATATTTATTATATTTTTAGTCCCATTTGGGGCGTAGTGGAAAGGGGGTGGCTGTTAACGCGATAGTTGCGAGTTCGATTTCCATTGATCACACGGGTGAATTAATTACTTTTATTTATTTGTTCTAGTAAACGACACGTGAAGCTGAATAAATGTTGTAAGATTATAGAATTGAATGCCATTTTATCAGAAATTACGCCAGTATCTTATTAGGTGTACCTATAATTGAATAAATATTTTCTAAATTACATTTGAAGTTAAAACAAATAAATTCACTGGAATTAATTAATTTCATTCTAATTGCCAATACACTTTTTTATTTCATATCATAAATTCCACTTAAAAGAAAAACGTGGCTAGCGTTTACTTAAAACTTTGCATGCTAAGCGAATATAACACGAAACATATAATTTAAAAATTAATAAAGATTACATTAACTTAATGTCACGTCAATCGTTAAATAAACTATGGACATGGTCATGGATATAAGATATATTTCATTCTGTTTTTATCAGCGTCTCGCACATAGCAGGGTAGGCAGAGGGAACCTAGTGTTAAGACACTGCGTTCCACTTCCTGCTGAATTCTAGAGGCATTTCGTGTTCAGTGGCAGAACTCAACGCCGCGCTTTGCCTCGACGTCAGAGCGAAGAAATGGAAATATAAACGTAAGTAAACATTTCACTTCCTCGAGTGGGGATCGAAACCCTTGTGCCGCAGCGCCACGAAGGCCTCCACTCTCATTCTATTTTTAAATAAGTGGAAACCGAACCTAGAACCCT
>JAEBDU010006336.1:0-18107 GCA_016802625.1 Heliconius numata | reverse complement strand
TTATTTTGTTTGAAAAAAAAACTTTTTCATTTTTGAGAATTATTTTTTTTCCGAATTATATTAGGCTTTTATAGAGTAGTTAAAACTGTGGTTTCATTTAAAGTGGCGCTGACAATTCCACCCTGTATTTACAAATGAAAATTTATATTTATTTTTCATTTAATAGTGACAATTCCAATAGCTTGCTATTGCATTTAGCATTAGCATTAATAATTTCTTATTAAAAGTGGAAAAGTCAACAAAGGCGGATCTGAAACGTCTTCGCTTAGTGACTGCAGTCCAACGATCAATACTCGGTTTATGTTCTAGCCCCAGACATGCTGGCGCTGGTGTTCGTGATGGTATTTTGTTATACAATTTAGGTGTGCTAGCCTTTGCCAATTAGGTCAGGCGCTAACATTTTACTGTTATGTAACCTTTTTTTGTTTATAGACAGACAAAATACAATATAAACGACGTAATACGAGTAGTTATATGTCTATAAGAAAAATTGTACAAATGAAGATGAAATTTAATAAAGTATATCCACTTATTATTATTGAACTTCAAAATAGATAAAGTCTTTATCAATTACAAACTAACATTCCGTTCTTAAGTAACTTAAAAAAATAACACTAGAATAGTGCGAGAGCAAAGTTCTAATCGTTGGACCGAAGCTATCTTAATCGATGTTATATTATGTACTATTGTTTCTTTTTTTCCATTTGTAACATATTTGTTATTTATGAACTAATGTTAAAACATAAATTTTTTAGTACTCTCTGAGTGACTGGGAGTTTGATAATATTGACTTTCGTTTATAAGGAATCGAACCCGCAACGACGCTTACATTACATATCCTATCCTATATATCTTATAAAACAAAGTCGCTTTTCGTGTCTGTCTGAACTTTCTAACTCTTCTTCTTCTAAACCACCCAACGGATTTTAAAGCGGTTTTCACCATTAGGTCGAGTATTTCTCAGGGAAGGTTTATATATAGTTTATTATTTGTACATTCTTATGTAAATTAACATAAATACGATAAATATGTATAAAGTCCTACCCGTTGAGACACTTTCGCGCATGCGCTGCTTTAATGGTAAGTACTACATGAAAAAATGTACTGGAGTATTGTTCCTCTTAATAAGATGTACAAAAAAGTCAGCGAGAGCATATTCGTATCTTCTAAGAATAACGTGTAGTGATCATATTTCTGTCTAAAAATTGTAATTTCAATATATTTTTTATTGTGAGGGATATTTTTCCATAATGGTATTAATCCTTATCCTTTAAAATACTTTATTAATTTTCTACGTTAAACGAAGATAAAATTAGCTTTTTACACTATTTCGAAATTGCGAATAGTTTTACAGAAAAACGCATTTAATTGTTGACACATCCCGCCGTTGACACATCAGCTGTATGTTACTCAAGTTTCACTTATCCCTTACTCTCAGCATATAAATAAGTATATTAGTTACGTTTTTCATTTTAATAAGTACTTTAGAAGTTGTTACAATATCAAACAATCCTTGCTGCGAAACGGCTCGCCACTCGCCATGCGTCCCGCGTAGGGATGAGTTCGATATAACAAAACGTAACTTGTAACCGATACGATGCAGAAACCATACCATATCGATATCTGTTTCTAAAAAACCGTTATCATAGAAACTTATCCAAACTATCAGATGCGTATTAAAATTTAAAATCACACACAGCAGCTATCGCAACGAAAACGTAAAAACGAAAACTTCGCATAACACGAACTAAGTAACTACCTCTCTTTCTAACTATATGTTTCTCACGAGTGTAAAAGAAATGAAGCGAATATCCGATAACTTGCATCTATAAGATATTATTACTTTACATTACAAAAAAGAACTTCTATACAATGGGAA
This sequence comes from Heliconius numata, assembly GCA_016802625.1. Taxonomy (NCBI): domain Eukaryota; kingdom Metazoa; phylum Arthropoda; class Insecta; order Lepidoptera; family Nymphalidae; genus Heliconius; species Heliconius numata. The sequence goes on along the minus strand of JAEBDU010006336.1, from coordinate 16,228 downwards.
TAAGGTTGAAATTTGGTTAAAATATTCATATTGTTTTCACACTTGAGTGGATTCGACTTTTAAATTCTAAACGTTTGTTTTTAAGTGACAAATGCTTATTTGAAATTTATTTTCAAATTTTTTATATTTTAGAAATAGTTTAGTATTGTATTTAGTCCTTTGCGATACGTATTGAGGACGAGGTTTCCTTAAAAATTGTGCATTTCAATGTGTGTATATACTTTTTTTTAACAACAATTTCTATATAGTTTAAAGTTAATTAGTGTTAGTGTATAGCTTAAATATATTAGTGTATATAGACATAATTTTTTTCTTAAAAATGTCGCGTATAGTGTGTGAGATATGGACCCATTTTGATAAAAAAGACAATGCTGATAACCTGGCTGTATGTAAATCAACATATATTCATAATACTTTTAAAAAACGCAACCAGCGTTTAATGTCAATTTGCCTTCATTTTATATCGTTAAAAATGATTTAACGTTTGTAAACTGTATTATCAATATCGATATCTGAAAACCGTTTTTGATATCGTTATGAAAACCATATATCGGTTTCATAACCGTTATCGAAAAAAAACGATAACGCCCATGCCTAGTCCCGCGACGTTTTGCTTAAACAAGCGCGTCTGCCCGCCTGCCTTACACGCATCGGTGGTTCAGTGGTAGAATGCTCGCCTGCCACGCGGGCGGCCCGGGTTCGATTCCCGGCCGATGCATTCTATTTAATTTTCCTCACAGGCAGCCACGTTTCAGGGACAGAATACCCTCTTCAGCATTAACCACAAGCTCGAAAAAAAAAACCCGTCTGCCTTTATAGCAACGAAGAATTAGATGCGTTTGCACGTATTGGATAATTGGAGTTGATTGTATTATTTCAGCACGATATATTTGGTTTCATATTTTTTATAGTAGTTATTAGTAGGTAGGTTTTTGTTCATAATTTCTTCCGTTTAAAAATAGTAATTTAACTATCTAAAAATAGTCATTTAAATATATTTTAATAAAAACTTGAAATGATTAGTAGCAAAGATTTAAAATTACAGTGCCTACTAAAAATCCTTGGTGTGTAAAACTATTGGAAAATCCTTATTGAAACTACGAAAATGCGGGTTGTATTAAGGTTTAATTAATTTTCACATTATCTTAAGTGCTTTGCAAACATACATTATATGAATAATCCAGTAGTAAAAGCGGGCGAAGCCGCAAGGGGGTCGCTAGTACTTAATAAAGCACTTTTACTTCGCACAACATTGGCAAAGGAAACTCAATTTTTCACTTTCCACTTTAATAATAATGTCCAAATTAAAAAAACATTCCCCGAGTGAAAATCGAACCCACAACCATCGCGCTTGTAGCGGGACACATAATAAAAATAGATAAATCGTATTACTGTGTAACCTAATTATTTTCACAATTATATGAGTATATTGTACGGGCGCCATCAACAATTTCACAGTCTAGCTTCCATAGCCAGACGACCTGGCGCTCAAAGCCGTTGGGAATGTCAGCCTTAATTGGGTGTGTGTATTGATTGGTTTGTTTTGACCAGCTTTAGTCTTGTAACCAATATCATATTATCAATCTTCAATATATTATGTAATTTCGTTTCGCTTCGCTTTTGTTGTCAAAATGGAATTGACATTGGTTTATAGATAGGTAAGCCCTGCAGATCTTATGTTGTTTAATTTTACATATGTCAATGAATTTCATTGTATGTAAAGTTACTATGATGTCTTTAATATCACTTAGGATAGCTCCTAGTTTATTATTTGTTGGCTCTTTTCTTATAATTTGTTGTAACCATCTAGAATCTTCAGTTGTTTGGAGAATTACCTTCAAGAAAAGGTATAACAGAAATTTATCTGCTTCAGATCCAGAAGTCGTGGGAGTTCGACCACTTTACCCTTAGACAAGTATTAGTATATTTAAAAAATATAAAATACTATGTTTATAATAAACTACCATTGAATTACATCTCAAGGCGCATATCTATAATTATGTACATACATACGCCAGTTATTAAACATAATATTTTTTAAAATCAATATATAGGCCACAGTTCACTGTAGTATTGTTGCAGCAGTACCTACACATAAAATGTTAATTGATAATAAAAATTCAAAGCTTTCGTGTCTCTATCGCGATATCAGTAAAAATAAAAATGCATTTATTTTATAGTATCTAAAACTAGTGGTCTAATTTCGTTGTTATATGATTGGCCCGATTTAATATGAGCATTCGAACTCTATCATTTTATTATGCAAGTCAAGACGTCTTTCAGATATTTTAGTAATGGACTAAAATAAATTTCTTATTTTATCACGAGAGTAGTGCGTAAGTGAGAATATTAGATATACAATTAAATACACTTTCCGGGCACTAGATTTAGAGAATGAAAATAATATCGCGTTGAATCTCGCATGTGCTTTGTGGCCAGAAATCCCCACTCCCTTTCTTCTTCTTATAGTGTCTCTCCAATTAGTGACGGTTGGCAATCAACCTTGCATATTTAGCCCTTTTCCTGGCCAATAAAGCAGATCTACGGCGCTTTTAATTCGCGTCCATTCTTTGATGATTATCAGCCATGAATTTCGTCTAAGTTTCAAATAAAAAATACAAAATAGTAAATTTATATTGAACTACCATTAATCTCCCATAATTATGTACTCTCTTTATCTGTTACCAAAGCAGCTTTCACGCTGCATCCCGCGCACAACAGGGTAGGCTAACTTGTTTGTCGTAAGTAGGAATAGAAAAACTAAAAACATTGACTTCGTCGATATCAAAAAGCATATAGCAGATTTATTTAAACAGATGTTATATAATTCTTCGATAATATGGGAAGTGTTATCTCTGAATATATTTTTAGGCTGCAAATATTTACAGACGATGGCCGAGATTATCGCTAAAGTGACGAGAAAATCTTACATATACGCTAAGCCCGAGTTTAGACAAGAATTCACGCTAGAAATTCACTATATTACATTCTATTTTATAATAATGACGGGAAAATCTACTACATATTGCTTATAATTTTTATTTTCGTTTCTTTCTATGTGTACAAAAGCATCATTGTGTGTTGCTAACTAGACAGTGGAAACAAAAATATATTAATAAACAAATATTAGACTAATCGTATGCTAACCAAGATACTAAAGAAACAATAAAATAAAAAAAAATATTTAAAAATTGTAAGTAACAGAAGTATGTAACATCATTATTAAAATTAATTAAACAACTTTAAAAGGACTATGTCTAAGTCTAAGTCCAAGACTATTATAAAACATAATAATCAACTCGAAAGTACCTACACGTACCTAAATATTATACTAACTATTTACGGACAGGAAATAAGCCGGGGTTAATGCAAGCCAAATATGTAACGATTTAGTTCGTTCAGTAAACTTCTATTACCATACTGGATTACAATAGTCTATTATAACAGTATTTAGATGCTCAGCCCTAAATTATGGAAACGGTGAGTGAACTTTACTAAATTATTTAAAACAGTGAAAAAACTTATATTTAGATTGCACAAGTTATGTATATTGTATTTTTTCGAATGTATTTTATTTATTTATTTATTTATTTATTTATTTATTTATATATAAACCTTAACCTATTACAATAAATGGCGTATAATTAACAGTAATACAATATTGGTTAAGTTAACAATAATTGATTAGCACTACCCTCCGAACTAGTTTTACTGTATGACGGTAGGATAGTATTCCTCGCATGCTTGTTTTCTTACTAATGTAGTACATATAAAAAGTTTAGATGCAGCCATTTATTTGTTTGAATTTTCTTGATAATATTAAAACATAATAATAAAAACTTCTATGAAAGAATTATATAATATACGGTAAGAAAGTTATATGTAAAATAAAAATATAAAACGGAAATATATATATATATGTAAAATGTAAATATGATTATATGTATGTGTGTATGTTTGTGTGTGTGTGTGAGCGTGTGTGTGTGTGTGCGTGCGTGTGTGTGTGTGTGTATGTGCGTGTGTGTATGTCTGAAGTGATTAATTTTAGTGATGAGTGAGTTTAATTTTTTCCAACATTTTCGAGTATTAAGTATGATTATATTAGTTTAATAAATTTTTCTGTGTCGTTATATGTTAGTGCTTTAAGATATTTGTCAACTGTTTTTTTAAATGTATATTATTTCTATTTATACTGTTCATTAAAAGTGTATCAATCGACGTCTTATGGGTCAAAAGAAATTGCGTAGCGTACTTTTTGCAATTATGACATTTATAGCAAATCATTTAATAAAATCACCATATTATATAGACTTTTTCGATTGTCTATTCACCGAAAATTAGGAAAGAGGGAAAGAGAAAAGAGTTAAAAAATATAGAGAATGAAAAATCTAAATATAGAAAGTCAGTATAAGCTATAGATACTTATAAGAAATCTGACGCCAAATATATCTTAAGAATACAAAAACTATATATTCTAAGAATCTGAATGAATTCATCCATTGTACAAACAACAATCCCGTCTAACTCTAACCGAACTCTATTTTGGATCAATTGGACGAACAGCCGAGTGTGGCACTGCCCGTGCTAATAACCTGATGCCCGCGTGACGTGCCAAAACGAATGTCCATAGTTCATTGCTGTTTAAATATTATAAAAAAAATCAGCTTCACGCCGTATCCCGCACACAGCAGGGTAGGCAGAGGGAACCTAGTGTTAAGACACTCGGTTTCCCACTTTTTGCCGAATTCTAGAGGCATTGCGTGTTCCGTGTTGAGTGGCAGAACTCAACGCCGAGCTAATATAATAAATATTATTAAAATAATATTAAGAGCAGTTTCAATTGATAATCATTGGTATCTGATATACTTTTACTGTTTTAACAAATTAATTAATTTAATTACTAGATAACTTATATGAATATCAAAGAATTACTTTTATGTATTATAAAGAAATATAAAATTTTAAAGCTATTCGACGATTTAAGATTAAAATTCAAAACTGTATAATAATTTTGAAACGAAGCCTGACTGTAGTATCTGCATGTAGAGTTAAGTTCGCTACCAGAGCCGGTTAGCGAATAGGTTGAGGTCACTGGTCCCTTCCCGTATAAGGATCTCTCGAATACTTTACTAGCGTATGCCAACTTATATACCTAATATAACGTATATATTGGTTTAAAGTTGTTTTTAAAATTAACATAATGAAAAAATGTTATAAAACTTTGAATTATAATATATTTTAAATCTACACATTCACATCTATTGTGAGTGGTTAAACATTGTCCTTTTTCCTCTTCCAGTTAACAAATATAAGTTTCCCTTAATTTACTAAACTAGATATCTGTGATGTGGCCATTTTCGTCTATTCTTATATAAAATGATCGCATTACAACTATATAATAGCTTTAGATATATAAGCAAAAGGAAACTAGGTAACTATAGATATATTTTCTAAATATAGTCATTAGTTACATACCTACATATTCAGCATGATTCATATTTCGAATTTCTATGGAACAAATAAGGTAGCATATTTCTAAGCTCGTTGTTAACAAAAGTACACGTAATCGTAAGTAATGCACGGTATTTAAATATTTTATCATATTCATTTGTAAAATAATTCAATAATCCTCAGTAGTTTAGTTATTTTGGCATGGATTTGATATTTCATTAGAATTTACCATGTAGGTAGTTGGAATGTATTGAACTATAAGGAATTGTTATTTATTTTAATTAAATTATATTAATTAATAATTAATTAATTTCCACGCTGTCCGATAGACAAGAACCTTGGTGAGTTCGAATCTTTTATTATTGTTTTTTTTTCTAACAGTATCCACACACATAATTATAATACACATATAAATAAGAAATGTTATTGTATAAAATATTTTCACACAAAAGGAAAATGTTTTTTGGAAATCGTCGATTCTCTGAACCTATAGGTATGTTTATATTGCATTTTTATATGAATATAAGAATTCTACTTCTGTTCTACCCCAAAGATCGCAATCTTTGGTAGATTTTCCTTACCTAATACTAGGCATCAGATGCAATATGAAAAATTTACAACTATATAAAGATATCAAGGACTCTTGATCATTTTGTGACCAGACAGTGCCACTAGCTTATTAGTGATATTAATTCCTTTAGGAATAATTGAGGCGTGTTACACTATATGGACTAATGGCGGTCAGGGTGCGGTTACTTTTACAGCATTTGTAAACAATTAACAGTTATAACTTCGACCTTCCTTTAAAAAAATATATTTTTCATATTAAAATAAAAAAAGTAATTTATTCTACACAATTTTATACAGGAAACTATAATTTTCTATACATTATTTTGCCGTTATTGATCTATAATCGCCGCAGTGTGTCATAATGCGGTTCCCTCATCTTTAAAAGACCTGGTGGAGTTGGAAGCATAAAATCTTTAAGATCAATACAGCCTCTTTTGGCAACGTCTTATGTAACGAATTGTCTAACCGAAATCTCTTTGCAAGACTGGATATGATAGCTGTAGATTCAATAGTTTGTATTTTATTAAAGGATATGTCAAACATTCTTCTTAAATGACTTTTTGAGATTTTGTTAAGATTTTTTTGCATTTTATATGTACATAAATATATATTTTGTATAAAATAATACTGTAAGGCATCTAATAAAAAAGTGAAGGTCGTGCCTAATGCGTCTATTACGTGCTACGTAGGAATTAGTTAGTTTTATATCGGCTGTGAGTAAGCGAGCTATTACTGGCCTTACGTTACATTACAGTGATTTTAGTTACATTTATATTATGAAACTTCAAAATGATTCATATAAGCATACAGTACACATTGATTATGGGTTCAAATCAGCCGCACCGAACGGAACGTTATAGAACACGTTTTTTACTTTCCATACAGTCTTTTCCATGGTCCTCTTTAAAAAATGTAAAATTTGATTTGTATTGATGTATAAAAATAAATACTTGGAGATAATTTGTAAAAGGTTTTAACTTTTAAGTCTAAATTAATAGTAAAGTGTGTAAATAAATTTATGTTAGATCAACGCTTCGCATTAAATTTTAAAGGCCTGGCTGGCCTGGGTGGACTGGTCTAACCGCAAAGCAACTTGAAGGTCAGAAGAGACTACTTTAACTTGAAACGAACTAAAATTGGAAAAGCGGTTTAAATGAAATATAATTATACACTAGTAGAACAATTACAAAGTATAGAAATTGATAGTTTTGAAGTAGATGCCATTGTGGCGTATTAATTGATTATCTTTTGATGATATATTCAAATTATATTTATTTTCCCTGTTTGAAGAGGTAAAATGCAGCGTTGGGTTACATCACTAAGTGTACTTTTGCGCATTAATATTCTAAAGTGAGAAAAACGACCACGACTCGTAAACCGTACTATAAATAAATAATTGTATTCATATTTGTTATATAAATTTCCAATTAACAGGCGCGTTCCGAAGCATCGGCGAGAAGACTGCATCCCTTTTCGATAGGAAGAAGAAGGATGCCGAGCAACTTGCTGCTGAGAAAGTATCTGAAGCTGCCCACGTTGTAGAAGATCAGGTGAAGAAAGCGGGTGAACTGGTCAGCGGGGCGGAGAAAACTGCGGCAGATGCTGCTAATTCTGGTAAATAAGTAAATCCTTCTACTATTACAAATGTTAAAGATTCTCGTTGTGCATGTATTATTGTTCTACTTTAGATTAACAAAAAGCGGAGAAAATCAGTGTCGTCTGCAAGCTTACGCTGTATTTATCGATATTTACTGCCACTATCGTTTTAAAAAAACTATATGGGTTTAGACGTAGTGTGGTTAGTTTCTAATATTATATTTTCTTAAATTAATTTCAAACATCAATATGTAAATGAAAATATTTAATAAAATTATACGAAGTTACTTATAACCTTGAATAGGGTCACGATCAATAGTACTAACTTATATATATGTAAGCACATACGGTAGTATAAAATATGTAAAACTACAGCAGCCCAGCTTATTTTCCCAGGCCATATTTAAATATTGATGTAATCGCTTAGTCAATTATATATACATTTAAAATATGCCTATCTTGTTAGTCTCTGCTTGAGTTGTGAATTATATGTAGTTATGTTTTATATATAAAAAAACAATTAATTTATTATTTTTTTGTAGAGTATATTAATTGCGAGTAAATGATCGATATACCTACAGTAGTGTAATTTGTAATATACTCGTATATGTACCTATAAAAGTAGACACGAATGAAATATATCATTATCAGCTTCAATACAAACCAATAAAGAAGTTAATTAATAAGTCAACAACCTCCATTACCATTAAATGTAAAATATAAAATTTCCATGAAATATTCGATTAATACGATGACCCTAAACTGGGGCATGTGATTACACAAACACCTATAACATTAACCTAGAAAAATATTTGTTTCATAAATATGTTGCATGAGGCCTTCGTATCGCAGGGCACTAATTTCGGTTGTGGGTTCGATTTCCATTCGGAGGAATAATTTAATATTTTTATTTCCTCACTCTAGTAACTAAATAAACAAAATTCAAATATTATTTTCTTTTTTCATGTTACTAAATTTCTTATTTTAAGTCATAGAATTACATATATAGATGGGAATATATTTTTTACACCTTACAGCTTCCAACGCCAAGCATTCAGCGATCGACGCGCTGGACAAGGAATTGGCGAAGGTATCAGTTGCTGCAGGAAAAGCTGAAGATGCTGCCAACAAAGCCGTTGCAGATGGAAAGAAAGTCGTCGACACAACTAAAGGTAAGTGAAATATATGTGTGAAAAATTGGTATTTTTTTCACTTTTCGCTAAGTACATAAATCTGAAAAAGATCTGTAGCCATATTTTAATTGTTTTCTCGTCATTATGTTTTAATTTTCTTTTATTTATTAATTACTTGATTTCATCACTTTTCGGCTTTTATATGTTGATTTTTAAGCTATGTTTAATTTTGTTTTCCTTTTCTTTTCGTTGTATCTAGATACTATTGCTACAACAGTAGATAATACGAAAAAGGCTGCAGAATCTGCAATTAACACAGCTAAAGGTAAGGAGTGTTTTAACTCTGCACATGATGATAATGAATGATTGCACTTACGTGTATGAGTGCACCTTCTTAGTAGACTTGGATGGTAATCTGGAATCGGATTTAATTTCACTAAATTCTGCATGTTCCACTGGTTTGGTAATTAGTTAAGACATATACAGTATTTTTGATGCAAATATTTTCATATCAAATATTTCTTTATTTATTTAATATATAAATACATTATTAAACGTAGCACCAAGTACTCTAGATATAACTCAAAAATCAGTTTATTGTACTTTAGAAAATGGAAAATCTCCTCCAAATGTCTCCAATTTATCGTATTTAGATTCTCTAGCGAGTATTGTAGATTTTATATAAAAGACGGCTCAATTTGCTTTTTAAGGAGGCAAATCTTACTACTGGTTATTTTCATTTATCTAAGAATTACTATCATATAATCTTACTATCGTATAAATAGTCAATTATTTATCTTTTTCTATCTTTTTAATCGTATATTTTAGATTCATTAGCATCTACAGTCCAAAGTACTGTTGATTCTACTCAAAAAACTGCACAATCGGCTTTAGCAGCCAGTAAAGATTATGCTGCCTCCGCTAAAGGTACCTTTGTTGAATAGTATAATATGTAATTAAAGTGATGTTTTATTTTATATAAAATATTAAATATTACAATTATTTTAGATTCAGTTTCAAGTACTATACAAAGCACTTTAGATGCTTCAAAAACATCAGCATCGTCTGCTTTCGATGCTAGCAAACAATACGCTTCAAGTGCAAAAGGTAGTTTTATCACGCCTTTTCCTTTTTTGTTTTATTGAAAGACATTGAATCGTTGTTATTATTTTCCCTGTATAATTGTAGATGCTATAGCCAGCACTATTCAAAGCACAGTCGACACAACACAAAAAACAGCGTATTCAGCGCTAGACACTGGAAAATCCTATACAGCATCTGCTAAAGGTATTCTACGAAGATTTGATAATTTTTATTTTCATTTCTGTGTTAGTTGATATATTTGAAATTTTCTCAAAAAAACAAACAATTATTATAGATGTATTTGCTCTTTGTACTAATTTTAAACCTAAAACTATTTTATTATTTTACTATCGATATTGCACAAAAATCAGCACAGTCTGCATTAGACTCTAGCAAATTATAAGTGCAAAAGGTATGACTATGAACATCATTTTATATTCGATTAAAAATAAGAAAATAACAAACATATAGAAAAAGAAAGGTATAAATTATATTATCTTTTAGATACAGTTGCAAATACAGTACAAAGTTCAATAGACAGTACGCAAAAAACTGCGCAATCTGCTTTAGAAACAGGAAAATCATACGCCGCTTCTGCTAAAGGTATAAATAATGTTAGGTCCAAATTAAATTTATTATCATTTCGAAATATGAAAAGTTGATAATGTTCTCAAAAATATTTACTCTTTAAATATTATTATTTTGTATTATAGATTCAGTCGCAAGTACAATTCAAAGTACTGTAGATGGTACCCAAAAGACAGCTCAGTCTGTAGTTGATAGTAGCAAAACATACGCATCTAATGCCAAAGGTAATTGTTATTTCAATATTCTTAATGAAATTTAATATTATTTTCATGTTAAATTTATTATGAAAATGAATAATTGAAACACTATTGTAATAATCATTATAAAATTATAATGTAATAGTAAAATTCATGATAATTTGATAGATATTGTAGCGGAAAACGTAAATAAAACTATTGAGGGATCTAAGAATATTGCCAATTCAGCAGCAGATACAACAAAGACGTATGTGGAAAGCGCTAAAGGTAGACCAAAAGGAGACACACATTGTGTTATTTGTTGTGTTGCATTAATTTAAATCCTGTGCTAAACCTGTGATGTATACATTTTATTGTAAACTTTAACTTAACTTTAATTAATCCCATTTAAAGTTATCGTGTGAACCTCATTATTATTCATTCATTTATACATGTAGTTTCATCAACATGTTTTGGTTTAATAGATTTAATAATTTTTGTTATTTGTGTTGCCTATTAACAAATTTAGATTCAACACAAAACACGTTGCAATCTGCATTGGATTTTTCAAAGAGCTATGCGTTTTCTGCTTTCGATGTTGGAAAGTCTTACTTAGATAGTGCTAAAGGTTAGACTAAAAGCTTATGTTTGGTTAGCTTTGTTTGATTTACATATTTTTATAGTTTTGGGATATTATTTCATATATCATATGAAATTTGTAGATACAGTAGCGAGCACAGTAGATAGTACGAAAAAAGCTGCTCAAAGCACAATTGATACTGGAAAGTCGTATGTGGAGTCTGCTAAAGGTAAAAACTATAGATAAACAAGCTTCGTCGATATTTTTTATGTATTTATTTCTATTTTCGATATATTTTGCTTGTAGATACAGTTCAAAGCACAATACAAAGTACGGTAGATAGCACTAAAAATGCAGCTTATTCTGCAGCTGAAACAGGAAAAAGTTACGTCAGTTCTGCTAAAGGTAAAAAAATATATGGCGCCTTCATTCATGCTTCTTTAACGAAATTTTTGCTGTAATTATACTTGCAAAGAAAAAATTAAGTTAAGTAAAGAGTAAAATGTAAATCTAAAATTGTAGATACAGTAGCAAGCACAGTAGATAGTACAAAAAAAGCGGCCCAAAGTACAATTGATACTGGAAAGTCGTACGTGGATTCTGCGAAAGGTAAAAATAACTATGAATAGGCATTACTTTTCGTTTGTATTATAGCTGTATTTCATCAATTTTGCTTGTAGATTCAGTTCAAAGCACAATTCAAAGTACAGTTGATAGCACTAAAAATGCAGCTTATTCTGCAGCTGAAAAAGGAAAAGGTTACGTTGATACTGCCAAAGGTAATATAACAGACGCTCTTTTGGGTATCAATATTTTTTTTAATTTTTGTTACGCTAAAGAAACAAATCAATTAAATAGAAAAGTACCAAAGTAAAACTATGATTGTAGATACAGTAGCGAGCACCGTACAAACTACAGTAGATAGCACTAAAAACGTAGCCGCAACCGCATTTGATAAAGGAACCACTTTAATTGGAGGTGTTAAAGGTATATTGTTCATTATTCAAAAAATTATATTAATGAAAGTATTTTCTTATATTTTTTTATACAAGTTTAATATTTACGTATTTCAGTATCTACACGTACATATTCATTTTTTAGTAAGCTATTCATATAGTATTTCATCTATTTATAGATACTGTAGCAGGCACTGTTCACACTACTGTAGATACCACTAAAAATGTAGCTGCATCAGCAGTAGATAAGGGTGCACATCTAGTAGGCGCCGCTAAAGGTATATTAGGGATATATTACGAAACAAAAACATACAGCTTTATCTTTTTTATCTTTATTATCACATTTATGGTATATTTCCATTTGTAGACACTGTAGCAAGCACAGTAGAAACTGCTAAAAACGTAGCATCTTCGGCCGTTGATAAAGGTTTAGCTGCTGTCGGTACCGCTAAAGGTATTGCAAAACGATTCGTTGTAGAATTCATTTACTATACATCAAAATATCATATTTTTTGTAATGCTTGTAGAAACAGTAGCGAGCACTGTGCAATCCACTGTTGATACCACTAAAGATGTAGCTGCGTCAGCTGTTGATAAGGGAGCATCATTTGTAGGCGCTGCTAAGGGTAAAATTAACTTAATAATACAGACGTTCAATATGATCGTAGTATTTTAGATCATATTCAATATTATGAATTAATTCGTAGATACTTTAGTGGGTACCGTAGATACAGCCAAAAATGTAGCTGCATCAGTTGTAGATAAAGGTGTTGCTACTGTCGGCAGTGCGAAAGGTACATTTACTATATCTAAGTAAAATATTTTTTTATTACTCATAGAATAATTGGTAATTTATTTTCATTAGAATCAGTCGCGAGTACTGTACAGGCCACTGTAGATACCACTAAAAATGTGGCGGCGTGCGCTGTTGATAAAGGCGCATCACTCGTAGAAGCTGCTAAAGGTAGAATGCAATTTAGCTTTGATCACTTTACATAATTCTTTAGTTATGTACTAAAAAATATAATAAAATAGATGAGATTTATTCCTCTCATAGGAATGAATATATTTACAATGAAACGTTTCAGCTTGGTTAAAATTAATATTTAAATATTTGAAATGCTTATAATTATATGTAAAGTCTTTATATTTCCATTATTATATTCTTCAATTCATTTTGTAGGCACTGTCGCTAGTACAATAGACACAACAAAAAATGTTGCTTCCTCAGCTGTAGATAAAGGCTTTTCATTAGTTGGTTCTGCTAAAGGTATAATTGTCACTATCTTTTGTTTTTAATAACATTTGTCATGCATTATATATACATACAGTTATATTTAAATTACTTTGTATTTCGCTTGTAGAATCCGTTTCAAGCACTGTAGATAGTACAAAAAATGTAGCGGCATGTGCAGTAGATAAAGGTGCATCTTTCTTAGGAGCTGCTAGAGGTACTTATATATTGAGATCGACTTTATATTGTATTTTATTTTGGCTGGGCCTGTTTTGATTAGGCTTTCTTATTGTAGATTCCGTATCTAACACAGTTCAAAGCACTGTAGAGTCTACCAAGGGTGTAGCGGGTTCAATATACGATAACAGTGCTTCACTAGTATCAGGCGCAAAAGGTATCCGTAGATTTTTTTTATTTTTTGTGATTAATTACGCTGTGAATTTTAATTTTCAATATTGTATTTTTTATTTAATATATTTTGTTAATTACAAGATTTTTATTGTATATATGCTTTATATATAAGTAAACTTTTGCATGTATTGCACCTAACCTAATCACTTTTCTTACTCTATTGTTTTTAAACAATTTTATAGATATAAGTCCTTCGGTGGATGCTGACGCTACTAATACTAAATCCTTCTATGATAGAACCAAAGGTAACCTTTCGCTTTTAAAGCCTCCTTTTTTGCTTATGTTATGGTTTTTATTTGTTTATAGTTTTGACTGAGAGGTGAGTACAGTATTCTATATGTATTATGTTAGAAAAGTCTTTAATTGTTACAAACATCAACAGTTTTCGAACATTTTTCTATCTCCTACGGTCATCATCATTTTTATTTTATATAATTTATTGTTTTTGTTTTGTTGACCAATCCGATTTTTTTAAATTGTTAAATTTATTTTAATTTTGTTATAATTTTAACTTAGTTAACTAAAGCTTTTTCTAACATAAGTTATATTTAAGTACATTACGTATATAATATACATAAATATAAAACCTATATTATACAATTTAATAATTATAGATGTGATCGTAAACAAGTTTGACGAAGCTAAGTCCGCCATTGTTAACGTAGAGAAAACCACTGAAGACTCTACGGGTATTTGTGTTTGGAGTGAAATGGCTTTTAATAAAACTGTTTTTACTTAACATCTTTTTACTTTGAAGCCGTCGTGGTGCAGCTGCATAGCGGTTGTAAACGTGACGGTCGTGGGTTCGATTCCTATGCGGGTGATGAATTATTTTCATATCTTTACTCTGGTCAGAATTAAACAAGACAAAGTGGTTTGAGTGTCCGCTATTTTACAAGCAATGTCTCGAATGTGTTTGACTTAGATGGAAATAGGCACCTACATTTCTGACTCAGCAATCTGTTCTATTAATATTGTTACCTAATAATTATGCTTACAATTTTTAAAGTGTGACAAGTTGAAAACCATTTTGAATTATCATAAAACTACATTTAATCATGTTATTTGACCGACCGTGACCAACTGATATTAAATTTAAAATGGACTCGATTAGAAATTTTCCATTGATAATTCTTCGTTATTAACATGTCGCTATGACCATTTACAGTGGGTAAAAAAAGTATTTGCACACCTTATTTTTTTGAAGTTACACCTAGAAAAATACGGAATGATTTTAATTAATTATTGTATTTAATAGCTTATTCTATATATATTTCGAATCGATTATTAAAAATTCTTAGAAAACAGAAATAAAAAAATTAGATGGTAAAAACACCTTTTTTAAAGTCAAATAAGTATTTGCACACCAACCATTCCTTAGATACAATGTTATTCCCGCGATATTTTGTCCCTTTAGGTAAAATGTGAACATTGTATGTATACATGTGAACATCGGGAAACATATCCTAATATCCAGACTTTTGTTTAGTGTTCAGAAAAATTCTTGAAGCCAACATGCCGAAAGAATTTGAATTGTCGGTATCGACTCGTGAAGAAATTATTTTACTCCGTAATGAAGGTTGAAATTATCGCCAAATCGAGTCAAATTTAAAGTTGAATTACTCGACTGTATAGTATATTATAAAAAAACGAGAAGAAACGGGTAGTGTCGAAAATAAGGCAAGATCCGTTCCTCAAAGAAGCTTAGTAGGAGAGATAGGCGGCAAATTGTGAAATCGGTATAAAATAAACCATTTACAAGCGCTCAAAGCTTAGCAAATGATATCGCGTCAAGTTCAGGTAAGGTTGTCTGTGCCCAAACTGTAAGGAACGTACTGGGTAATGTTGGTCTTCGCAGCAGAACAGCGAGGAAAAAATCTTTCATAGGTGAGGCCAATATAGGAAAAAGACTAACTTTCCCGAAAGAATACGTAAATGGGCCTTTACAATTTTGGAATAATTTTATTTTTTTCTGACGAAAGCAAATTTTATCTTTTTGGATCGGACAGACAAAGATTTGTGTGGCGCAAGCCACATACTGAACTGCAGGCGAAACATGTGCATAGTACAGTCAAACACGGCGGTGGCCATGTGATGGTTTGAGGCTGCATAGCAGCAAATGGGTTTGGAAACTTGGCTTTTGCCGAAGAAATAATGAAAGCAGTAGATTATGTCAAAGTGTTGCGCGATATTTAATCTTGCAGCGCATCAAAATTAGACCTAAATGGGACATACTACTTTCAATAGGACAATGATCCTAAGCATACAGCTATGAAAAAGTAAGGAATGGGCGATGTACAATGTCCGTAGAATGCTGAAAACTCCTCCACAATTGCCAGACATCAACCCAATTGAAAATTTATGGCATCTTCTGGATTAAAATGTGTGGGAAATATTTTTTTAAAATAAAAATGATATGAAGCGTGCTTTGGTGGAGAAAAGGGCTCAAA
>JAEBDU010006335.1:0-16146 GCA_016802625.1 Heliconius numata | reverse complement strand
ATATGTATGGAAGAAAATGTAATTTTCTTTCATTTTTGCCATTTTCATCTTTTAGGGCTCGTTCATTTCTTCTGGCACTGATATTTCAACATTTTTTAATGAAATGAAATAGACATTTTTTCACATTTTTTTAAGGTAATGTTCGTAATATAGCCCACATTAATGATACAGAAGTAATAAAGGAGGAGGATCCTCTAGAAAAAAGCGATTTCTTTGCATATAATAAAATTGTAGAAGAAATATATTCTTTGTCTTTTATACAAAATGTTGGATAATGACACAATCTCCAAAAGAATAAATGTGTATATATTTTATTATAAGTATATTTCATTAGAACTAGTGTTTTAATCTATTATAGGTACATATATGTATAGTGAGTTCCTCCACTTTATTCGAGTTGTTTCAAAAAATAAACGGAAAATGAGGAACTAAGTAAATAATACAATTTTTTTACCATATACCTGTATTGTTATTCAGTTCCTCCACCTAACACTCAATGTGAAAAGGAAGTGTCTTAATACGAACGGAGCACATACTATGTTCCCAGGTTCCATCTGCTTACCATAAGCGGGATACAGCGTGCAGCGTACACCTGTTTAAAAGCCTCAATTTTAATTTAATCATTCAAAAAATCTTTATAATTATGACCACCAATTATCAATTTCAACAGAAGCAAATACCCGCTTACGCTTTTAACTTAAGCTGTTTTTCATAGTAAATGGAAAAGGAAAAAGAGCCAATGAGCGTTAAACTTCTCTTATATTGAATACCATAC
The DNA here is from genome assembly GCA_016802625.1 of Heliconius numata. Classification (NCBI taxonomy): domain Eukaryota; kingdom Metazoa; phylum Arthropoda; class Insecta; order Lepidoptera; family Nymphalidae; genus Heliconius; species Heliconius numata. Next base: position 15,371 of record JAEBDU010006335.1, on the reverse strand, counting down.
TGCAAGATAAATTGTGTACTTTTAAAGTTCCTATTGTTTCTTTATGCTTTCAGCAAAGTGGATGTATTAAGTTGTTTTGTTCTTCTTGCGAGTATATTTTGTACTAGCTTTTGTATTGTAACTTTGTCTGCGTGTACGAAAAAATTTTTAGTATAGAAAATAATGTTTAAAAATAAATTATAAAAATCTTTGACACTTTGTATAAGATTACACTGTTATGTAAATTGTGTTTTTTTTAGCTTTACGCTGTATTTCGTACATATCAGGGTAAGAAGAGGGAACCTAGTGTTAAGACATTCCGTTATCCTTAAGAAGAAAATAATTATATTTATACTCTGTTTTATGGAGCTAACTAGTCGTGTTTACACGCTTGTCCGCTACAACGGCTTTTATATTATTATTTCAAAGGATTAATTTTCAAAGAATTACTTTACATTTCATTTTAAAAGTATTATTTTCTATACATTCTATTTATACTACTTTTGTTTCCGAAGATATATTTTCTAATTTCCATATGCATTTATTTAAATGATCGGGTTTCATTGGACAAAGCTGACATTTACTCATACTGATAAGCAAGATAAGATAAGATAAGACAAGATATTTTTAAGCTAAATTGATGAAAAGTAGAGTGGACAACGTATATTTTTAAATTCTCCAACTTCGAGGGTCGTCGTAAATAATGAAATTGATTTATTCCGGAGGGTGAGCCGGGCCGCTTCCTGCTCAGTATCGGTTAATTATTTTGCCGATGTTGCCAATTTAACTAGCTGGTGCTTTACGATATTAAGTGTAAGAATTGCGAGTATAGAAATATTTTGTAAAAGCTTTCCAGGGTAAGCAGAAATGATTTAGTGTCAAAATACTCCGTTCTCCCTTTTCGCCAAGAGAGGGAGTTCGTGTGGCAAAATCCAATGTTGTGCCTTTTCTTACCACAGCAGGAACACCAAAATATTTTATAATATGTTCAATTTTTACGAAGTTTTCTTTAGTTTCACGTCATATCCCGCACAACGCGGGGTAGGGAGGGGGAACCTAGGGATAAGACACTTCCACTCTCCACACTCTGCTGAATTCTTGAAACATTTCGACATTCGTATTTCGAGTAAACTTACTTAAAGTAAGTTCAATCAATCTACCAGTTACTCAATTAATAACTTCTTTTTTACTTCTTTATCAAATACTTACGCAAAAAAGGAAATATTTTCTCATTTCAAATTTTCTTTAGTATAATATATCAGGATACCTGACGTATTTCTTATTATGTACTACGAGAATGATCAAAGACGACACTCGTATCTGAGACTATGTCGTATTCTTATTATACTAATGTGAAATATATTGTATTTTGTATATTACGTGTTCCTATTACTGCAAATAGAGAAAGGCAAGGTGACATTTTTTTTATTACCTAAATGACTTTCTGTTTTATATTTTCTTACTTATCTTAAATGAAATATATCTGTCTAAGGCCCGTCGTAGAGCACGAGCACAAGCGTGTGACTGTAATTGCGTCGGTTGTAGGTTCCATTCCCACTCGGGGGAATGAATTATTTTTATATCTTCGGTCCGGTTAAAGGATAAAGGTTTGAGTTCATCGTTCATCTTCAACAGCATGAAGATTTAAAAAAATATATTAATTAATATGTTTGCAATGCTTCCAGAATTCGGCGGAAAGTGGGAAACGGGGTGTCTTAACACTAGGTTCCCTCTGCCTACCCTACTGTGTGCGGGATAGAGCGTGAAGCTGAAATATTTTTAAATTAATAAAATAAGTTGAATTTTTAATAAAATATAAAAAAATATATATTTTTATTATTTAACATGAAATAGTATATTTTCAAGAAGTTATTATCGCCTAGAACTTTATAAGTAATAAAGATATTTCTATTTTCTATAACAAATATATTTCGAATTCAAATTCCCAACGCCATATTGAAATAAAACATACAGCACTTTGTAGATTAAAGTTTTATACAGCTGTAAGAGCAACCAAATGTTTATTTTGATCCTTTATGCGCAAATGTTTTAGACAAACCACAATGGTTGTGGATTCATATCTTATTTTTTTAGCTTCTCGCTGTATCCCGCTTATAGCAGGATAGGTAGTCATAGCTTTATTGCTTCACGCATCTATTATGTTATAAACCAGGGTCAGGAAAATTTACTGATAAAACATTTTGTTCTCTATTTCAATTATATTCTTGAAAATATTGTTTATTGAGTGTTAAAATTATATAGGTGCCACGTTTCTTTAAAATGTTTTTTTTAATATTATGGGAATTGAACCCATACGTATGTATAGATTTTATATTATAGATATTAACTAACTGCGCTTTTCAAATCATGGTTTTTACTCAATATTTTTATAATATCCAACATAAAATTGTGATAATTTTAAGATAAAATATATTTCATTCATTTCAATGTGATTCAAACACTATACTAACAGAAAACGAAACGAGAAACATTTTGAAAGATGCTAAATAGAAAACCTGACCTAGTTTAATAAACATTTATAAGTATAAAATATTAAGATATTTTCATTTAAGATCTACGCCGTACATACAATATTGAGAAATATTAAGGTAATGATAGTATATTGAATTTAATAGGGGAATTGTGCTCAAGATGGCATACTATGATAAGATGACACACTACCAATATTGATGAAACTATTAGCGCTAAGTGCGATCTTGTGACGTTTTAGAGTGTCTGTAGATGCAGCTAGTGCTTAAATTCAGTATGGCTGAAAGTGAATGCAGATGGGCAAGCAATTCATGTTTTCGTTATTTTCAATTGCAACAAATTTTTCTTTCGCTTTTGCTTGATGGTGAAAAGACATATAAGATAAAGATTTTCTATTTGAACTAATTATAAATGTAAAATAGGATTATTATATGACACAACTAACGCTAAAAGCGCATCCTAACCTATAACCTTTTGTCACAACGGTTAAAATTAAATTCATATATCTATAGGGTAAGATGACATACAAAACGTGAGTATAAGATGGCATACTATCTTACCCTTATAAATAGAATCGATGTATTTTTTTTGCTTTACCTACAAAATGCCTGGCAATTACAAACGAATATATATTGTTCACAAGAAGACATGGATAAGGCTGCTAGAGCAAGGGCATTCAATAGCCGCAAGTGACGAAGCTTATTTCCCTTTTGGAAAAGGAAGTGACTGATAACGGAATCCAACCTCATAAAATTTACAACATGTATGAATCTGGCCTTAATACTGTTTAAAAGCCCCCCAGCAAAGAAGAAACTATTTGTTTGTGAACTATGCTCGACAAATAATGATGGCATTTTTAATAATAATGATGCCACATACTAAGTATGTCATTTTACCTTGTAGATATGTCGTCTTACATTGGTCGACCTAAGTGCGATTTTTGTTTGTTTTTATGATGTTTGAAAGATAATTGTTCTGAAACTAAAATAATTTCGTTGACTATGAAATATATAATAGGATACGTAATATGCTGTTCTCAGATGACTTTATTTATTTGAAATATTTGTCTTGAAACAAAAAGTATGTCATCTTAAGCACAATTCCCCTACATAAAACTATTCAATTTAACTGGAACACCCTAATGGTTGATTTCTTTCTTTTTTAAGCATGAGCTAGTGTTAAAACACTTCGTTTCCCATTTTCCATTCAATTTGCGTGACTTTGCGCAATAGTAAAAGTAAAAGAGTGTCTTTTTACTTACTATATTAAAAAAAAAATTGGACGAAAAACATATATTACTATACTTAAAAATCATGTACGATCGACGGTTGTGGGGTCGAAACCAAATGGAGGAATGAGTTATTTCATTCCCTTGCACCACTCTATATGCCATGTCTCAAATATAAGCGGAAAGAAAACGAAAAGCAAAGAGTCTTGACACTACATTCTCTCTATACCGCTATATACGCTATAAAAAAATACAACATTTCAATATAAAATACTTGTAAAACCATTGTAAATTACATTTTACATTTGAAGTAAATAAAAAAAAATCGACATAATTAGATTTACAATCGCCAACCTGTTGATTGAAACCCTAAATGTTCTGAAACACAAAAATCACTCAACACAAAGGAGGTTCAACCACGAACAATGGTACAATTTGTTCAATTTTAAAATGAGAGCCGCATTAACGCTATTGTTATACAGAAATATGGTTCAGAAATTATTGTTTTCATAATTGTGAAACATTGATGAACGATTTTTTTTAGTTAGTAAAGATACATAGTGAAAAACGAAATGTTTTTACGGGGTTTCACTTTTTGCTGAATTCTGGAGGTTATGAGTGTTGAGTGGCGGAACTCAACACCGCGCTTTGGCTCCTTAGCAGAGCGAAGAATTTGAAATTTTAAATATTTCATTTCCTCGAGTAACAATCGAACCCACAATTGTCGCGTTTACGAGTACATTCGCATGCTCCTGCGTAACGACTGAATAAAGATTTCTTAGATAAAAAAGTATTTAAATAAAAAAATGCTTTGGGCTAGCAAAAAATAATATTGTGAATTTTGGTTCATATTGAAGTGTCAGTAAAATTTCAAAGGAAATACACAAAAACTGGATACATCCTGAATCGTGAATGTTAATCCGAGTGCGTACAATCGAAAAGTTGTTCAAAAATAAAGCTTTGTAACTTTACAACCTGTGACATGCACATGTTGCGCGACATGCAATAACATGTCGACAGAGCTCTCTATATCTTTTGAATGTATAAAAAAGCTTATGTGAATCTTTTTTTTAATACTTTTTTGTAGGAATTTTGATTAATTGCCTTTTAGTGCTCCGTAAACTCAACAAGCTCGTAGTTCTAGGTATTATCAAAAATAAAAAATTGTAGTGTAGGTTAGAATTAAAATTAAAAAAAAACAATATCTGTCTTAACACTAGGTTCCCTCTGTCTACCCTGCCGTGCGAGATGCAGCGTGAAGCTAATTTAATTTTAATTTAATATACGAGTACATAGAATGTGACATCAAAGAATACCGTATATGAAGAAGCACTATCGTAATTACATTCATCGTTCGGATGACGGACGGGTGACGGGTGATGCCGGATAGATAGATAGAAGAGTCTATTAATCACAATTTTTTCAATTGTCTCTTAATATTTTTAAAAAATTCTACAAAATATTTATATATCTATGAAAAAAATTATTTCCTTTTACAAATTGTTTGAATAACGCCCAAATAAGAATCAAACCTACAACCTTGTTCATTTTATTGCTAATTCCACCATGATCAATAGCCAATTTCGAGAACTAGATCAATTTAAAAAAAAATACCTCACAAAATCACCTTTGGTTCTCACTCAAATAAAATTAATATAATCTTATATCTATATATACATATATAGGCTGTACTCTGTACCTTACAATTTATGCCTAAGCTTTACAGCTTTCAGTAGCTTCCATTAGTACGGACGGTTTTAGAGGTCCGTATAAATTAAGTACCTTATCGAGTCTTTGATGTAGGGTTGGTCCTTCAGAACGTTATACAGACTGAAGTGATATTGTAAATATAAATTATCAAATGTATGTAAAATTGTGAAAATTTGTCGATGAAATTAAGTAATTGCAGTAAGCAAAACTATTTGAATTAGCTTTCTAACATTCATTTAATAAAGGGAACGTCCCTACATATTCATATTATAGTTTAACAAACTTCATAAATTAACTATAAAATTGTATTATTTGAATTTATAATACTAGTTTTTACTTAAGGTTTCGAAAATAATCAAGTTGAAAATGACACAAAACACATTCTAAGTGTCCGAGACATATGAACGCATACATTACCTACGTTCCTTAAGTTCGCCTTTCCCTTAATTTTCAATGTTTATTAATATTTACGTTTAGTTCTCTATGTATTTTTTATGTAATTATATTAGTTATAGCATTTTTACACTGTAAACTAACGTATTAGTGTATATTGTAAATATTTTTATAGCCTAAAACTGTTTGATGCATGGTCTAGTATGGTACTGTTCTCACTTCTAGCGCAATTTTAGAGCTATTTTATTGTTTAGCGGAACTCAACGCCGCGAATTATTTATCAGAGCAAGAAAATTAACACAATTTAAATATACTCATTCCCCTGATTATTATATTGAACACACAATCATCGAGTTTACAATCCATCTAGCACTGCGCTACGAATACCTATATTTCAAAACTTTAGCCGTTCCTATGTAACCTATTGTCCTTATGGTGAAAGTTCCCCCTACCACGTGACGTGCCATACAAAACTTTTATTAATTTCCATTTGATAACAAAAGAAAAGCTATAAGTAAATGCTAATAAGGTTTTTAGCTTTCAAAGTTTTATCCAGTAATTTTTAAATCTTACTTAAAGTGCGCAATAGTTAATTATAGCAAGATTTCTTTTAATAAGATATTCTCATTCTTCATAAAAAATGATGCTAGCCAAGTTTTGTGAAGTTTATAATAGTGAAGTAGCAAAAGAACATAAAATACCTACTATACTCGCCATGTTTCTCTACTACGGTATAATACATATTTTGATTATTTTTATAATGATGTCGAACTCTCTTGGTAAACTCTCGTGGTGAATTATTTTTCCTCTCCAATCACACATTGAATATGAATTTGCCTAGTGTTAAGACACTCCGTTCTCCATTTTTCTATTTCGTTATGAGAAACCATGCATTATCTCGCTAACATAGAGACTGAAAATATTCCATTCCCCCGATTAGGATTCAAACCTACAACCGGTACATTTAGAGTCAATCGCTATCCTACTGCACTCCATATCATATAGTCATATAATTATAAATATTATTGAAGTACACAATTCATAAATCCTTTATTATAAGAATAACGGGATTCATCTATATTTGCTAACTAAGCGTGTAAGATAAGCGGAAAAAAAACGCTTACTCTGCAAAATTTCATAGGAAGCTATAATATGTATCCAATGTACTGAAACGGGGGATAAAAAACATCGAGTTAATGTATTGTGTGGATATAAAATCTTTTATATAATGGAAATTCAAATATTTTTTGTAGTAGGAGGCAATGGTACTATGAGCAGCATCGGACTGTAAGCGGGAGGGCTGTGTATTCGATTCTCAATTGGGGAAATTGGGAAAGATTATATTTAAACTTATTTCGTTTACCTACCTAGCGGAAAGAGAAGAACGGAGTGTCTTATTACTTGGTTCTCTTTGTTACTGTAATATACAGTATACTATATAGTAAAAAGCGTGATGCTCAGACTGCAGACAGAAAAAGTCAGACTTCTCACTGCAGCAGAATGGTCTGAATAACGTCAATATTTCATCTATGACAATAAATATTATAGAGCAACAATTTAACGAAATATTTATGTTTTTCCTAAAGAAAAACAATAAAAAACCTGACCTTTCATTTCTCTAACGCATGACAGGTTTTATGCCAGAGAAGATCGTAAACATTTTAACAGAGGCACGAATTTGCGGCGTCGTAAAATATTCTTGGATATAATGTTATATTTCGGAACACACAGACATACATACATATGTTTGTTCTGATAGATTTTCACTCGACAATCGTGGTTTTATTGGTGTTGAAATAGTAGGGTTCCGTATTCAAATAGGAAAAACTCTAATAGGATCGTACAGGCGTAAAGAAGACTATATAAACGTTTGACTTTTGTAAGCCAATGCTCATTAGAAATATAATTATAAATGAGGTCATCACGTCGTGCACCTTCTAACTATTACAGCGCTGGTTATAGATTTCATCTCATCTCAAAATAGTAATTGTTGATCATCAAAGGACGTGAGACACGGATAGCGGAGAGCTGAATGCTTTCACATTAGATTCTCTATGCCCTGTTTTCGTTCCGTGTGTTATTTATCTCTTTTCAAATATACTGATGGAAACAAATGTTGGTGAAGCAATAAGTAAATCAAAAATAAATAGTTTTCAGGAATATTTATATAATAAAAATGTAAGGACTTAATTGTATTACACATATTTATAATATTAACATGAAAAGAGCAATATTGAATTTCTTGCCAGTGGTCAGCACAACTGCCATCCGAACCCGTGGTAGCTTTAGGTTCATTCGAGGACACAAAAGTGTATACAAAATTGAATGAAGAACATTTTGAAGGATTTGGTGATTTACACGCTCTTTACACGCGACGGTAGTGGGTTCCATTTCCACTCGGGACCATGTATTATTTAATACTTTCATTTTCTCGCTCCGGTAACAATTTGCAATGTCACAAAATCGACCAAAAAAATAGAGAAAACAGTGCAAAAAAATCGTAAAACAAAGAGAGAACAAAAAAAAGACATACACATAGAAGAACAAACACAAACGTAACACATTTAGCTGGTCGTATTGCGGTAATGCTAGGGCCGGCGGCGGGCGGTCGACCGCGGAATCCGCTGTGGCCGTGCGCCGTACATCGTCAAATTGCACTGTTTTCGAAATTATGCGGTCAAGCTTGTTTAGAGATCTCGATGAGGTTTACTTGTTATTATTGATTGTTAATTTTACTATGGGGGCCGGCCAAGAGGACCAATGGGAAGTATCTTTGTTTGTACTGCAAGTGGTCACTGGTTTCTAAATTTGTACCTCTTTGATTTCAATAGTACGGCAAATAAAGTTGACAAATTTAAGCTAGCCGGCCTATGGACTCATTTTGTGTGAAACGAACTACAAATATGTGTTTGTAATATTTTTTTCCCTAAAATTTTCACTTCATGCCAAATTTAATAACTCTAGATCTACGGGAAATAGGTACTCTAGTTGATTACGCGGCGAATTACATTTGTCTTAGATAACTATAAATATTCAAAAGTACGGAATACTTTAGTAGTGGCTAAGAATAATATAGTGAAAAATATTTATAAATTTTAACAATATTGTATACATATCAATATTATAAAGTGGGAAATGGAAATCTTATTGGGAACGGAGTATCTTTACACTAGGGTTCCAAGTTAAGGGGGACTTGGAAATAGCGTTGCCAAACTATCGATTGTTTCGCAATCGATAGTTTTAATCTAAAAAAGCCTATGCGATAGGACAATCGATAGTATCGATATTTTCGATAGTATCGATACTATCGATTGTTTTGGACTATCGATTGTATGCTAATTCGCGCTAGTATTGAATATGATTCTTAAGCATAGCTACAAGATGAAATGAAAAGAACAAGAAACATTTTTGTTACATTTCTTTTGTTTTTCCATATTTTGGTGAAAAGAAAGATACTATCGCAACTTAGCATGCGATCGATAGTTCACAATAATCGATAGTATCGATATTATCATTTCCTAGAAATTCAATAGTATCGATACTATCGATACTATCGAAAATATCGATACTATCAATTAAAATATCGATAGTCCTAGTATCGGACAACTATTGATAGAATATCAATAGCCTATCGATAGTCGACTATCAATCGGCAACACTACTTGGAAATCAATCTATTATTTAACTTGCGGAATACAACGTGAAGCAAAAAAAAACATAATATTATAAGAAATATAATATTACAAGGATATTTATATATAGATATCGTGATAGATAATTGGTCTTTTAGATATCAAGGATATTCAAGCTTCGATTATTCGGGGCATTTTGATATAAAAATATTACGTAAAAATATACCGTTGGAAAAGTCCGCCGGAAAAGTTCTAGCAATTAATTATATTTGTACTACAGGAAAGTAAGTTAAGGCTTATTAATTGGCAGGTGATATTTTTTGTGAAGAGTTATTGAAGGAAATTTTTATTTTTTCCTTGTAAATATATATTTTGCTTAATTTATTAGTCTTTGATGAAATATTACTAACTTATTAAAGAAACATCAAGTAAATCTTTAAATGTAGCTTTTGTAAAAGGATATTTTTCTTACAACTTTTGCTTCTAAAGTAGTAAAAGTGTGTATCTCTAGTTTGGAAAGATGAATATGACGATAAAATGGGAAGCCCTATTTAATTTAACAATATGGTGGTGGTAGTGTGGTTTTTGTTTGCTGCTACGGAACCTTTTATAAACGGGTCCAACTCGCTCTTGACCGATTTTTTATAAATATTTTTCGTGGATGTTTCTTTATACTTTTAATATTAATGTTATTTATAGAATAGAGCTCAATTTACTTAAAAGTTTAAGAAAAACTTAAATCAATAGTGTTTTTATTCAGGAAAAGCAGCATACACAATAAAATTCAATTCAACTTACCAAATAGTAAACACCGAAAGGCATCACGACGACCGCCACCAACAGATCAGCAACCGCTAAACTCACTATGAAATAATTCGTCACCGTCTGCAGTGTCCTTTCTCTCACAACACTCATTATCACTAACACATTACCGAAAAGTGTAAAAAATGGGAAAATTAATAGCAATAACGCCCAAAAATTGTACTGAGGAGGGTCGGTGCTAGCGAAGCATGAGAAGTTAAATGTTCCATTAAAAGTGCAATTGATATCATTCAAAACGTCGAATGTGCGGTTGTGTAAACTAAACACGTCATGGCTAGTGTTCCCATAGAAGTAATCACTGAAATCATCAACTAGCATTAATATATCACTCGGGTCTTTGGTATCATTTCTAACACCGCTAGTATTAGCTTCTTTGATTTGATCTGGTGGTTTCTTGGTTGAATAGAAATGTGTCGCGTATGTCTTGTCGTGTGGCCTTGTTTCTATCATTTTCAATTCTTCTTTCACTATGTGACGTTTTCGGAGTATTTTCTTGACGATTCATACATTTTTGTATGTGTTTTTGGTGTTCCTTTCAGTTAAGGTCGCGGTTTATCTGGAACAAAAAAACAATAGTTTTAATATCGATAGATTGATGGATTTCTTTACTTTCGTTGACTGCCGAAAAACTACATTAAGTTGAATAAACATCTTATAAACATAGTCAAAATTTGTAGTGAGTTAGTTTAGTTTCCACTTTCTAACAAATTTAGAAATATTTTGTATTGGAATGCTGAACTTATTATCAATACTCAAGCGTTCCTTAAGCAGTAAGCAGGGAATCGAACTCATAATTATCTTGTATGAATATATTTTAATATTTTTTTTAACAGTCCTATCACAGTGTACAATAGCGATATTTACGCAAAAAATCTCTTAAAAGACACAAAAGAACTTCAAACCATTAACTCCATAACGACGATTCTTTCAATCATCAATCAAAGTTACATTTAAAATGTATAGAGCCGATCCGACGTCAATGGAGTATCATGTCTTAGGAACTCAATTTAGATGATTGACAATGGAATGATTAAATGTGTTATATTTTCTTGTCTTCATACTTTACGTTTTATTTCATCGAAGGCCGTCTATGCGCAGCGGTATAGCATCTGAATGTAATAGCAACGGTTATGGGTTTGTTTCCGACTCAGAGGGATGGATTTTTTTTATTTACTTGCAAATTTAATGCTAAGGTATGCCAAGATAGTTCACGATCTTTCATTGCGTCTCTTACAATATTACAAAAATTGTACTATAAATGCATCATCTTTGCTCGAAATAAACTATGTAATATAGTATTAAAACATTAAGATGCCCATTTATCCATTTAAACACAAAGCGTGTTGAGTGATTGAACCTAACGCTGCAAATATGATCTTATCCCGAATTGGAATTTAATTCGATACTATTGGGTATTTCAACATTTTTAAAAACCTATTTTATTTTAGCGAAGGCTAAGAGACCTTAGTGGCAAGAAACTTCCTTCTCAATTTTCCGTCCAATTTTCGAGATATTGCGCATAAAGTAACAAAATCTACTACCAAAGAGAGAGAAGTGACAATAATTTAATTCCTCGAGTGAGAATTGAACCTACGCTACACCTCGACGGCCTAAATATCAATATCAGATATTTTTAATGTAAAAGCTTATTCTCAATAAAGATATTTTTAGATAATAAATCTCTCTCAAAGCCGGCGATATTTTAATTGCCTTCTTAATTTCCTTAATGACCGCTTCTGGAAAAACGATATTTATAAACGATAACAGTGTAACGAGGTGCTAAAGAACCATCAATTGAGCACGGTGTAAAATGTCTAACCCTTGTTGATTTTACTTCTATATTTATATACAAATATTTATAAAGGGTTCGTTATTTATGTTCTAAGGATACTAGTGAAAAGTAAATATCGTTTCTAAATGTCTAATAGCCAACGCACAGACGAAACTACTGGATTTAGATTACTGACACTAGGCATGACATTAAGACATTCTGTTTCTCACTGTCTACGCTATTTCAGAGACATTACGAGATGAGGGGCGTAACTCTACGCCACAACTTGTCTTATCACCAGAGATAGGTCAAGTAGCGCGTATCTAATTGCTATCTATATTCTAATATCTTGATTGCTGTATTACAGCAATAAACAGACGTACAAACCAATTACTGATAACTCTAATATGTATTGTTATAATAATTGTGATCTTATCTTAGGTAATATTGTAAATCTCAGCCAATTGACAGAAGCTGTTGAATCTACATATATCTATACTAATATTGCATGCTGAAGAGTTTGTTTGCTAGAACGCGCTTATCTCAGGAACAACTACTTCGAATTGAAAAAATCTTTGGAGAGTCTACCCTGAAGATTTCTAGCATTAAAAGACGTAAAAGTCTACTTATACGGTCTGATTTACCTCGGGCACAAATATAAGATAAGATAAGATAAGATTAGTGTAGAGATGTAAGATAAGAGTGCCGCAACGAAGAACGGAACATATTAATATAAAAAGCTTCAAAAAATTAAACAGGACTCGAACCCACTATGGTTATGTACAGTCAAACAAAATATATAACTACACCACAATGCCTTTATTTTAATTTACTCTCGGAACGTTTTTTTCTTTATTGAAAAGAAGCACTGGAGATAGATTAAAACTATTCAGCTGTTAGGATTTCATTATTTTTTTCTATAAAAAATTAAATAGATGATCTTTTCATATAATGTATTTATATAATATGCATTTATAGCTATGTTTATTATTTTATGAATTAATTGCTACAGAAACTCTTTTGTTATATGAAAATATTAAACATTTTAATGTTACATAATACGTTATTAGTTATCTTTTAATTAAAATACTCATCTTATTTGTTTTAAGCTTCACGCTGTATCCCTAACACGGCAGAGTAGACAGAGGGAACCTAGTGTTTAGACCCTCCGTTCCCCATTTTCCGCCAAATTTTGGAGGTAGTGCGTGGTGAAACTCAACGCTTTAGCTCGGCATCAGGGCGAAGAAATGAAAATATAAATTAAAATAAACATTTCATTTCCTCGAATGGGGATCGAATCTACAACCAGTAGCGCACTTGTACCCTTGAACCACAACTGGCAATAAAAAGTACAAAGAAAAATATAAAACATACAAAAAAGACAAGAAAATCAAATAGCAGTTACAAAAATATACATATAAAACGTTACAGTAAGCGCTATTCAAATTCCTCGGGTCTGATCTTACACATTATGATAATGCGTCGCTCACTTTTGATGGATCTCCGATTTGGAGAGTCACTTCTGATTTTAATGAGATGATAATCTGTGGATGACTTTTATCGGGTGGTATTGATGGGATATGGTATTTGGGATATCTTCAGCTTCATATAATAACAAGTTCAAATTTTATTTACGAGAATCTCTAGCGTATTAAACATTAAATATTTTCATTTCCTCGAGTGGGAATCGAACCCACAACCTGTTACTTATCCTGTCGCACACCAATCAAGGATACCAGCACCACACAGACCCAAATTTACTCGTAAGCTTTTATTATAATTGATTACTTGATTAGAGCAGTTATTACCGTACATGGAGCAGATGTGATGGATGGCCAGTTGGTGATCGATAATGTATTACCAATGTCCCCTATGCCCAAATTGGGTTTGCAAATTGCTTTTGGGGTGAACTGTCCCCAGGTACTATTTTCAGGGTCAGCGTTTGACCTTGGAAGTTTTCTTGGTGGCCATAATTGGTCTTGGATGCGCCAGTATAATGGATTAATTAAGGAAATTGGTTTTTGACTCTTTTTATATATATTTAGAGTTTGTATATGTTTAGATATTAATACCATCTCGATTCACTTTGGAAAATACAGATATAATAAGTTAACGTCACTTGAAAAGCACTTGGAAATAGAAAGAGCGATCGTGGCGCAGCGCACATGTTCTGGAGTCCATTCTCACTCGGGGGAATGAAATATTTAATATTCTTATTTCCTTCTCTCGGCGTTAAGTTCCGCCATTGGACATGCAACGTCTCAAGAAATTGGCGGAAAGTGGATAACAAAATTGTCTTTATGCCCAAAGGGTGAAATTAAACTAAAAAAAATTACAATAAAAATTCTACAAATAAACGTCTGAAAAACTAGTCAAAGTGATCTCAAACCAAATTAACTCTGAGCTGGTGAGATGTGGCAAAAAATACTTTTAGAATAGATCGAGTAATCCTATTATTGGTTTCTGATTCTAGTTTCATTAACTTTTATGGCTGTGTGATCGATCTTTAGTGATAAATGGGCGTTAGTTTCTAATTGACTTTTAACTGGAATAGAAATAACGTAACAATAATGCGACTGATGTGGATTCGATTCCCTCTCGGGGGGATGAATTATTATCATTTAAAAGATTAAACGAAAAAGCGTTGCGTTAAATTTTGCCGCTCACCACTCAATATCTCAAAAATTGGATGAAAATGGGAACGAAATGTCACATCACTTAGTTCCCTCTGCCTAGCACATTAGGCAGAGGGAACTAAGTGATGCGGGATAGAGCGTGAAGCTAAACAAATAATATAGCGCATTTGATTAGCTTTTCAATATATCAAACCTTAATTATTTCATATGAAAGCATACGCGCTATCTAGTGCACTATCATTATACTAATAACACTCTCACATAATTAGAGGTCGTGATATTTGAATGGAAAATAATTACTTTTCATTCCGTGACCATTTTTTGTATGAACAACGAAAAAAATGAATGTGCTTTTTTATTTTAAGTTATATTTTAATAGTAGCATTCTGAAATAAATATGAATTGAATCCCAATTCAAATTAATTAGTTTTGTACTAGGTAACCAGTTATATATGTAAGAGTTCAAAAAAATTAAATGCTAATAAAATAAAATATTACGAAATATTATTTTAAGAGATCACATACACTTTATGAGGCCAATCGTGACGCAAGGCCATAAGGTGACTATAAAAGCGACAGGTTAAATGTTCGATTCCCGCTTGAGGAAATGAAATATTCAATATTTTTATTTCTTCGTTCTGACAACGAGATAAAGCGCAGTGTTGATTTCCGTCACTCAACACGCAGAGTCCGGTGGGAAGTGGGCAACG
>JAEBDU010006331.1:0-13006 GCA_016802625.1 Heliconius numata | reverse complement strand
ATATTCCGTTTGAAATTACGCGTTGATTAAATGGAAATTTCTTTTTGTATCTGAAAGTTTTAATGAAATTTCTTGTTGAAAAAATTATTGATTAAGTAAAAGATTTGTATATGATTCCATGATTTTCTAGCACTTTTTATAGAAAAAAATATATTGTACAACGAAATTGAATTTTTTTTTTAAATATTCTTCTTAAAGTATTTTAAATACAAAATAGCATTTTTTAAACAGAACGAAAAAATTGTAAATTAAGACATTTCTTCAAAGATTTCTTTTCTAATAATTTTCTGTTATCCAGATCTATATAATAAAGAGTGCTTGTACAAGAATACACAATATCTCAGTTCTATTACGAAAAACACACAATATTAGCGATATGTATTATTTTACCCATGCCATGTCAAGATTCATCTAATAACGTCCAGTTAAAAGAAAGTCCATTCGAAAAAGAATACCAGCGCATAGACGGTCGTTTAGCAAAGAAGAAAATGCGATTAAATTAAATTTCCGCCAGTAGGAAGTCTCAAAGGGTCCGATAGCCGCAATATCTTAAGCTGCCTTTATAGGAATCGCCGATCGACTTTCTGGACCGAGTGCTTTGGCGTTTCCAACATTATAGATTTATTGAAAGTTGAAATATTGCTTATTAGTAGTTTTGGTCATTACTCATTTTAACAAATAAAGAAAACATAGTAGCGCAGTGGGACAGCTTTTGGTTCTTAACACAATGGGTGTGGTTTCGAATCCCATTCGAAACTATTAATTATTTATTTTCAGAGCTATGAGTATGTAGTTAAATGTGGTCACTGGTTCCTTGTACAGTTATACATACGTACATATTTCAAGCTTAATTAAAACAAAGCCAGGTTCTCGTCTCGTCAATCAACGTACTGTAGAGTAACGAGCAACGTAAACGATTCATGACACGTTGTCCTCGGTGTTATTCTCAGTGTAACGCGCTGTGACCCGCTGAATAGGCAGAGAAAATCTAGGGTCCAGACACTCCGTTCTTCACTTTCTTTTTTTCTTCATGACATTGCATATCAGGAGGTGGAACTTAACATCGCCCTTCGGCTTGCTAGAACTAGGAGGTTGAAATATTTCATTGCCTCGAGTGGGTATGGAATTCACAGCCATCGCGTGTATAGTCGTCAGTGATTTCAAATTCATTGCAAGACAATGAAAAATGCTGATGTAAACCATAAGAATATTAGAAACGAAGAGTCCATAAACGGGTAAGTGCTGCCAGGAACAAATGGAGGTACTGGTGTACCAGGAGCTCGGACAAACAGAAAGACAGACAGAAAAAATTAAAATGTTTGTTTCATTATTATATAAATAATAGCTATATGTTTTTTATAATATATGGCCATTTTGAATTGACTGATAGACACATCGATTTTATTTCTATATACTTATCCATAAATACATTAAAACATATGACATAATATACAGGTGGTAGTTCCTACAGACAAAAGCTTTTGAAATTATTGATTTTGACTGTAATAAGTAGGGACACATTCATGACGAAGCTGAAAGGTGTCTGAATACTATATTTAACTTATATATATATGGATGTATTGTACTATAATTCATGATAATTGTAGGTTCAAGTTCAATTTGGGAAGACGTATTAAATCATTGCATTCGGCCTCATGAACACGACAGCTATGGGTTCAATTTTACATTGAAGGGACTGATTATATTTATTTTTCAATAATTAATTCTTTTCATTTCCCCGCTCTAACATGCAATGAGTTCTACCACTTCATGTGCAATGTCCATATTCAAATCGGAATTTGGGAAGACAGTGGAAAATGAAGTTTCTTAACTCTGCCTTGTTTTCTATGTCCACCCCGTTGTTAGCAGAATACAGTGTGAAGCTAAAATAAAAGGGCTTTAATGATATAGTGATACATTATTAAGAGATCACTGCTTTCTTCACACAAAAGACAATTACTAGCAACAACAAAAAACATTTCTCTGTAACCTATCAAGGTATATGAAGGTCTCTCTCGTATATACTACGAGTATCTTTTGAAATATCAAATAGAATACATTTTCAGTAATTACACATTATATTTGTCTATTCAATTTGTACAATACGATTCGTTATAATGAGCTCGTAGGAACAGTTTCTGCGTAATATATGGTTGAGATTGTGGCGTTTCTGAATACCACTTTGTTACACATTCAATTGTATTGGAAGGGTTTCACTAATTCTGTTCAGATCTTCTGAGACGCTCTCTCTCTATTGTATTTCAAAATTTCCATCTTATTTTACAATAATTACATTCACTTCAAAGTATTTATGTTTCTCCTTCAATTGGGTTAGTTAAGCCTATTTTACCTTGACAGACCTAATTACGAAGTAAAATAGTTAGTTCAATAGCAAAATGTTGTTATTTTATAAGTAATTTAATAGTAACTAAAATTTATTACTGATTTCATATATTATATTATATTATATTATGTAGATATAAGAAATTCTTCTTTGAAGTGTTTTATGCTTTCCCTTTGATATGAAAGTCCAATGAATGAAGCGCCTTAAGGCAATATTGATAAAAGAAGATCTTAGAGCATGTTAATACGAAATTAATAACTATAACATAAACAATTTTTATTTCATACAAAATTCAAAGTAGTAATCACTTTAAATAACAGCGAATAAGAATAAATAGAGAATAAAAATATGCAAATTTAACCATCATTAATACTCTAAAATAAACTTATAAATTTCAATTTACACTAAATTTACTGTCCTAATTAACCCGTCCGAACAACTCAATATTTTGGGCGTCTAAGCATATTGATATACGCCCGGGGCAGATCGGTTCATGTTTAATGAAAAAACTTTTGTACATTTCTATTAGGGTCTTTCGAAGCCTGTAATTTTCGAACGTTAACGAGCTAAATTTTATTGAAAATTAATTGCAACATCTTCATAGGAAAGTTTTCAGCCAACTCTAATATCTTAAACATTTTCTCCTGGCAAAGTTTGACAATACTGTATATCTGACATGGGATGAGGGAGGGTGAAGGGAAGTGTCGGAGTAAATCTTCACGAATTTGTTCCGTCAAATATGAATTAGTGATGTTCATGTCATATATTTCTGTAATATTGTGTATGTAATTTTCTTATTGAATACGTGGAGTTAAATATGTGAACACTTAAAAACACACTTAAAGGGTAATAAAGCACGCGCGGCCCACACTTTAGATATGATTGACAGTATAAAATAATAAAATCATAATTGCTAATTAGCAAATGAAGAAACAATCTCAGTTACAAAAATTTACATTATCTTCCTGTTTTGTCCTCGAGGTTTTCAGACTGCTGCAAAATAAAATGTAAAGATAATCCAAATCCTTTAAATTCAAATCATCGTTAGGGATTACAACTTAAAATAGCTTTCCTGTACAACAAGCTTATTAGTGTGTATACAAGACGCGCGTGTGTAAATGAATAACCGTTACTATATACATCATTTACAAGCTCAAAAATGTTACTTTCCCGCTTCCTCTCACGGACCTCCTATAGCGGCGTGCGTGTGTGCGCGGGTGCGTCTGTGTGAGTGCGCAGTCCGGGCGCTCGTAGCCCCCGCCAGTGGCGAGCCAGCCGTAGCGACGCTACGACGCGGCTACGGCGTAGCACCCCCGATCTACCCACATAATCGAACAATAGGCCCGGCGGCGAAATCAGTTTTGTTATTCTTCTCAAATGTGTACAAAAGCTTTGTGACTCGTAAAAATAGAAAGACAATATGCTACGAAGGGACACTCTTTGTTCTCTCAGAAAACAATTATTACGGTGCGTTTACGTAATATTTTCGTTTATTAATATGAAAATGATGTAAGAATAGTTCGGCCTGCCTATACTCGTTTAAAACTCAGTGCTCAGTACATTTCTGTGTGACGTTTCTGTGTTGTGAGAAAACTAGACAATAGACTGTTAACTAATAGTGTTCAGATGGAATTTTGAATTTTATTACAACTTTCAGGTAATATTTTTTGTTTTGTTTTTTTTGGGTAACCCAAAAACTTATAATGTATAATTAAAAATATATATATCTCCTAGAAAAGTCAGAAAAATAGTTTTGTAGACAACGATTGAATAGTTACTAGACTACTCATGTCTTTCATTAACATATATTTATAATGATTTTAGTTAATAATTTAATTAGTATACGTTTTATTAAAGGTATATTAAAGTAAATTATTGGCTACTGTTTAATAAACATTTTATAGTCAGCGATAATTTTCACCACACTTTTTTCATTAATGTAACAGTTATTTTGTTTTAATTTTACTTTACAATATTGTAAATTTATAATGTTTATGTATTTTTATAATTTTAAGCTTTACACTTTTTGTCTATCGTGTTGTCATTATAATAATTATTGTCTAGTAATCACTTAGGAAATAGTTTGATTTTTAAGGATTTTCATAAGTTTCAATGATTAAAATCAAATTTTCGTAATTATGGTACGTTTTTTACCTCTCATAATATTAAATTATTGGATAATAAAATGATAATGATTATTATGATTTTATTATCTTTCTTAAAAATTCTTAAGTTTATTTAAAGTTTATTCAAATTTTATTTAAAGTTTATAAGAATAAATACCTAGTTAATTACCTAATCAATATTAAAAAAAACACTATAGCTAATTAGATTGTTTTATTTTATTGTGCATTTTCTATGTTCATCGAAAATCGTCTTCTTTCACATTAAAATTCCTTTTCAATTCGTGTCCTGAATTAACCGAACCTATAGTATCTTCTGACTACTAGTCATCGTGCCACAAAGACGTAAGTTATAAATACTAGTACTTTTATATCTATATTTCACTATATACCTGTGATTCGTTTGTCATAGAAACATACTAGCTTCTCATTTGTAATGTCTATTGTTAAATTAGATATATTATTTATAATCTGTGACACATTTAATACAACAAAATTAAACTTGAATACTACGATATATCTACAGATAGAACAACACACAAATACATTTGTTAATTTGACATGAATGGATCAAGCTGCATACGACATTACTCAAATATTTATTCACTGAGCTAAACTAAATTAAACGTATTGCTCTAGCACTTTGAATTCTGGTTGTTAATTTAAGTTATTCAACGTTAGCAAAGTAACACGGAGCAGTCACGAAGTAAGTTATGAAGTAAAGCGCGGCGTTGAGTTCCGCCACTCAAACGCAATGCCTCCAGAATTCAGCGCGAAAGTGGGAAACGGAGAGTCTTAGGTACGAGGTTCCCTCTGCCTACCCCACTGTATACGGGATCCTGGTGTCAAGAGACTTTGTTTTCTGTTTTTTTCGCTCAAATAGGTACCACATTGCATGTTGAGTAACGTAACTCAACGTCTAACCAGTTCATAATATGACATGTCATAATATTTCCGCATTCTAATTCTTTATCCAACCAAGGTTTTTATTCCGTGAAATTGAAGCCCACCGAAGCGAGCTTTACTATAGTCTCACCATTTTCGAAGAAAGCGTCGTATCTATATTTTAATGATACTGCGGCCCACAAAAGGCTTCCACTTACGGGCCGTGGCTATGAAAAACTTTTCTGTGGACAAATTTTTATAATAGATGTTGTCATTTTAACGATCTTGGGAAACTTTCTTTTTAGAAATTTACGTTTTTATATAACCATTATGTTATGAAATATATATTTTTTTTCTTTAAAAAAATTAATTTAATTTTTAATTTAAAATATAAAAACAATTCTTAATCTAAATCTCTATTCTTATTGTGCGTAACAAATACAAGAGTATTAATATTTAGGTTTATAATTTTTAGCTTTTTAGTTGTTTTTCCATTTTTAGTTAAAAGTTTTTATAACAATCTTAAACAATTAAATATCGATACATGCTTTCATTAAGTACAATAAATGTTACAGAATCTAAATTAAAATTGCATATATATATAGTAGCGTAATAGTAGTTTTATTTAAATTTTAATTTACACTTATTAATTATTTTCCGAGTGGATATTGATACCACAGCCGTCGCATTGACAATCACACGCTGTGTCGTTGCACCTTGAAAGCTTCTTTAAGAGCTTTATTAAAGTTTCTACAATGTTTTTAAGTAATAATGAATTGGGGATCATTAAATATTTTCAATTGCATAAGCATAACTTTAAATATATTAAAAATATATATATACGATGTTTTACCTAATAGACACCAACGCGGGAACTAACAAAACATAAAAATATAGCACTCTATTTTACAAATCACATACGTTTTTGCTTTTTAGTAAGTTTTTCAACAAACGAAATAAGTTTCCATCCTAAGGCGAGAGAAAATTTGGCGTCAAGCCTTACCGTAATAAGTGTAAAATTGGCAGCGTCGACAAATATATGAAATGTTTTTTTTTGTTTTAACTGGCATAAAAGAAAGACCTTTAATCATAGATTTTATACATTAATTTTAAAAAATATATATTTTTAATTTACATATCTACTGTTACATGAATACTTATTATTTTAAAAATTGCATAATAAATATTAATTACTATTTCTAAAACACATAAATAGAATATATATTTGTTTAGTACAAACCTGCTTAATATTTTAGTGTATTCTGGAAACTTGTGTATTTTCTGTGTCTTTCCAAAGTTTGTGTTAGCCTGTGTCGGAACCTGTGTGTGTTCAGTATAAATAGTTTAGTACTTTGCAACGCTCACTTTGTCAAGGCTTATTTTGTAGTCCGTTCACCTGTTGTTATTATACGACGTCTGTTGTCGGCCAAAAGTACATTGTGAAAGGGACTTTCAAAGAAGATTGATCGTTTACAGAAGAGCAGGTAAACTTATAAAGTGGATCGAAAATAGAAACCTTTTTCTTATCATTGTCTTTCTTTTTTATTTTAGGATAAATATATTGAGAATATAAAGGTATAAAAAGATAATATTTAATTATTTAGCTTATATTAATTTAAAAAAAAATCGTGGCTGTCTATTCTAAATTCTAAATCAATTAAAAATTAAAACCTTATTAAGAAAGAAAATATCTACATTTTTTGTGATATTTGTTACATCTAAAAGCTTGAATTAAAAGCTCGTGAGAAAGGGTAAGAGTAACATTTGTTAAAGAGCTTTCCTGAAAAAGCAAGCTTGAATTTAGAGTTGACAGCCACACTCACGTAAAGAGGACCCACTAGAAGAAACAATGCCCCAAAGGAATTGCTAAGAACTTCAACTTAAAAATACACAATGAATGATAAAAATTATGTTAATAACAATGGAATCCTGGTGGAGTAGCATATATCGTCCAACTGTGATGGTTGCGCGTTCAATTCCTATTTAGTGAAATTAAATAGTATTTTTTCGCGATAGTAATATATAGCGCGGCGTTCAGTTGCGTAATGGCGCAAGGGTACAAGTGCGTGACTGTATACGAGACAGATTCTGGGTTCATTTTCCAATATGGAAAGGGAGAATGAAATATTTGGTACTTTCATTTCTTCGCTCTTCTGACGAGGTAAAACATGGCGTTAGGTTCCGCCGAAGAACACGCAATGCCTCAAAATTAGGCGGAAAATGGGAAGGGAAGTCTTAGTTCCCACTAGGTTTCCAGGTTCCCTCTACCTAAAAAAAGGAGTTGCGTCACTACGTTTCATTACGTTCTTTATGCTTCACAATATAATAATTGTAGATACAGCAAAACAATACAAAAATATTAAATTAATAAATATTATTTGAAACCTACGCTTTGTAAAATTGAGGGTGGTTTTAAGTTAAACAATATAAATTAGAAGCTCACACCTCGTGCCACTCAACGCCCGCATATCGCGCTATTAAAGTATAAATTATTTTATGGCCGTATTATTGAAATAATATAATATATGTATATTTTAATTTGTAGTAACGATTTTTGTTTTTAATTTGACACTATTTAATTTTGTTGTTTTGAAACATAAATGAATACTACCGAACGCATACTGGGAACCTGGGACCTTGTGTTAAGACACTACGTTCCTATTAAGACACTTTTGTTCCCCACTTTCCGCCAACTTTCGAGACAGTGAGTTTCGGAGCTCAACGCGGCACTTTGTCTTATTACCAGAACGAAGAAATGAAAATATGAAATATTTCATTCCCTCGAATTAGAATCGAACCCACAACCATCGCGTTTAAAGTCGCACTCTTGTACCCCTATGCCACGACAGCCTCTGCGTAGTACATTAATTATGCCTAAAATGTACATTTATTTCTTTCTATACAAAATATGTCAAACCTGGATTCATTAAGTTGTAAACAGCCATTAATTTTGAAAAATGTGAAATTAACGTTACCTGAAAAATGTGGACGAATTGCAGCTCAAATTAATTAGTTTTATTTGGGCCAAAACTTCTATATAAACGTGGTTTTTATGTGTTACGTTTAATAGGCTAGCAATTTTAGGATAGTATGAATTTGTTAAACTTATTAAAATTTTATTTTCACATTCCAATGAAAATGTTAACTTTATTTTATCATCAATTTAAACTATCGAGGCCGTCGTGGCGCAGCGGCACAAAAGTGTGACTGTAACACGATGGTTGTGGGTTCGATCCCCATTCGAGGAAGTGAAATATTTATTTACGTTTATATTTCCATTTCTTCGCTCTGGTGTTTCATGCAATGCTTTCAGAATTCGGCAGAAAGTGGGGAATGGACTATCTTAACACTAGGTACCCTCTGTCTACCCTGCTGTTTGCGGGATACAGCGTGAAGCTGATATATTTTTATTATTTAACTTTCGAAATTGAAATTGAAAATATATTAAAAATAACTACCATTTTTATTTTTAAGGGTGTATCGCTCTTACTAAAATAATCCTATACTGTAATCCACTTCGCCACAACCCCCTTTGACTCGTACATACTAACATATAGCAACAAGCATTTGCATATTAAACTTTGCTTTGTTCGGTTTTGTATTGTGCCTCAATTCTCGATATTCGATCCCTTATATTACTCTCAATACAATACAAAATTCAATAACGACTTCCGAAATGCAACGATAGTACTAGCGATACGTTTTCGTGGATATTATCGAAATATGCTTAAAGTTAACGGTTAGAATGTATGCTTTTAGTATTGTATAACATTTTAAAGCTATATATTGTCTTTATGTACTTTACTAGTAGTCCAACCTCAGCTTCGCCCGCTTAAACTTACTGTTATATTATAACCAAATTATACAAAATCTTTACTAAAATAATTAATTATTTTGGGCTTGGATTGAACCTACGAACACCGCATTTATGCCACGATGACCTCAATAGATGTAGGTTATGAATGAAGCATAAATCAATACCATAAGAAAATATATTGATGAAATAGCGAACATAAAAGATGCTCCAACTTAAGAAAATACTACATTCATAAGAAAAAGCAATAAGATGAAGAAAAATTATTCAACCATGTTACGTATAAGAAATACAACACAATTCTATTTAGTGTATTATTTTACTGTGTTTTTTAAAATTTCTTATTGTATTTATTTTCATATACTTTTTTATAATAAATTTGAGAATATTCACTGAAAACTGACAGTTGAACAAATAAAACGATGCTATTGTTAATATTTACCACCATAGCTCAGTGGTGCAGCTTTAGCATATAAGTGTGAAGGTTGTGGGTTCAATCTTCACTTGACGCAATTAATTATTTTTAATTTTCTGCTCTGGTAGACAAAGTGCGACGTAGAGCTCCACTACTCAACACACAATGTTTTAAATTCAGGAGGATTCATTACCTGCCCAGCTATATAAACATAGCTTTAAGCTACTAAAAGCTCATTTTTTCGCAATTTTTCAAGGAAATTGCAACACATCTATCTATATTACATCATTCGTTCATACAAGTGTAGGCTCACTGACACGACCATACGAATACCGTTGTTTACGGAACAAGTGATACCTCGACGACTGAGGGCATTGTGTACTGCGAACGTAACTCCATTGTGGAGAGAAACGTCACAGCCTGCCTCTATATCGAACATGTTAGTCGATATCGACTCTCAGTACATATACAGTCGATATACTAAGAGAAGTACTGTGAAACGAAATGCTTAGTTACGTTTACAATAACTGTTTACTTTTCCTTTTATGTCGGATTTTGTTATGGAAAACTTATTTTTTTTATTATTTATGATGTTTTTTTTTTCATTGAAATGTTGGTGCCTTATTTTGTCTGATAAAGTGAGTGAACTGAGGCCATCATGGCCTATTGGAGCAAAATAGTAAAAAGCAACTGTTTTAATTTTAACATTTTTATCTTCTTAACAATTAAGAAATAACAAAGGAATATAAATAGAATAAAGATGTTTTGGATGGAATGAAATAATTAATTTTAAGTTATATTTCATTAAATTAGCCTTAGCGTACCAATACCACCCCACTTTGCAATATACTAAAAAATAGGGATATAAAATATTAAAATAGGAATTGTTGATACACTATTCATATAAACTTTTATTTGTAATATCGATATTGATATTTGGTATCACATAAAAAAATCATGCAACGAATCGTTTTGTTTGCACATCCTTTTTCTGCCGTTTACAATATACGTTTCAGCAATTACAGTCAATTTTCAACACTAAATACTGCTACGATACTACTATGATATGATATGATACACTATAATACCGCTACTGATTTGAGAGTTTTAAATTAAAAATATTTTTACTCATATACAGTACAAATATTATTAATTTTATAGTTTTAGGTCATAATATTTTGTTTTAGCTAATATTAGGGGACTTTAATTAAAATACCTATTTAGTTAGATTGAATGGATAAATGAACTAATCTAATATCAATATTACTACCATAAAATATTTAGTGTTTGCGATATCTTAGTACGATCGTTAGAATCCCAGCTTGCATTTCTTCGGAGACTCTTTGGCAGGAAATTGAATCGGATTTTCGAGGATACCACTTTTCCGAACGCTTCACAGAAAATGAGCCTAAATTGGGAAAATATTGTGACAGAACTCACGATATTTCTATAGAGTTTAAAAATTATATTGAGGAAGTATAATACAACAAAAATAAATTCAGTTAAATTATATTGTAAAATAATATTACATTGTGTATTGTACTGAGAGTTAGAATTTTTTAAACTCAAATTATCGAATACGTACAACAAGGAGAGAAAAGAGTGCCTTGACTCTCTTTGCCTATACCGCTAAGCAGAATAAGGTGACACTGAAAAAAATTACAAATCTGCAGTAAATATTTAAGTAAATTAACAATACTAAACAACTTTATGAAAAGCAACTTTTTACATTTTGATCATATATACAACTTCGGAAATGTAAATTGATATATTTGAACGAAAAATTCATTTAAGCGTACCCGTACTTTGGAAGGTAAAATACCCTCATGAATTTTTATATAGGCCGGGAATGTTTATGAGACTGTCAAATATGCCTGGCGGCCGAATATATCTTGAACATAAATTATTTCTAAATTTTTGACTCAGACTCGTTTTTGAGTAAGATAACTGAAAAAATGGACGAAAAATGCGGAATTTAATATCTTAACAGATAGCGATTGAGAGGTTCACTCGGTATTCCAAATATAGTAGGGTAGATAGATACAGCGTGAAGCTGGTATTATAGTTTAATGTAAAAAAGTAAAATATATTATTATAATCCATAGTTTTTAAATTTCTCTTCAAATTTTTAGCTAATTACATTAAAAAAAGAGGCCAGTCGTAGCGTGGCCAATTCAGATAGACACACATTCCGTAAACATGAATTTCTATAGAATATTTATGTTTGCTACCTCTGAAAAAAGATAATAAATTGATACCGAAATATTTATTCATAATATTTTTTTATCAAAACTACAAATATAGCAATTTATAAAATTATTTTTATTGGCTCCTCTTGAAAATTATACATTTTTTAAATATTTCAAAGTTGTCTGAATAAAATAACAACCAGAAATAGCTGGTTATTAATAAATGTATAATTTTATTTCCCGGTTGAAGCCCGGATACCCGGTTACGCAATTAAAGCGTATGAAACGGTCTCGTCCTCTGAGATTTGCATACAGATACGCCATTACAGTCAGCGGCGCTTTATGGTATGAACATGACATGTGTCATAAATGTTGACTATTTTTGTGTGACACAGCTATGTATGTTAAAATGTTTATTTATCATAAGCATGATAGCATGCTCATTTTTAGGGTACCGTACTTCAAAAGGAAAAACAACGGAACCCTTATAGGATGACTGTTGTTTTACTGTTTTTCTGTCAAAAGCATTTATTTCGATATTGCGTGGATGTATCAATCTAAACTTAATATCAAATATTTAGGTCTTTGGTGCCTTGGAATATAGAAAAATTAAACTTTTAAGTCAACGCAATCAAAAAATACGAGGGGTTTATGCACTATTTGGTGCATTTTGTAGTTAAATCGCCGCGTGTTCATAATATATGTTCCCTTGGATCGTTTTCATCTTTAGAGTTACGGAACCCTAAAAATGAACAATTTTATACTTATTATTAGTGTAGTATTAATATATTATATACAATTTTGATTCGCTGCGCTCGTAAAATTTCGGTATTGTTGAGCGAAGTGAGAAATGAATTTTAGAATATTTTTCGCCTAAAACCATCTACGTGACCATATCTATAGTTTGCAAATTTTCATCTTAATCGGTCAAACCGTTTGGGACAAAGAGTATAAAAAGTCTCCAGTAGAGCGCTCCGTTTGCTTCGCTCAAATAATTTAAGATTACCTTAAAATTCTGTAAACATACGTACTTATCCTATATCTTATAAAACAAAGTCGCTTTTCGTGTCTGTCTGAACTTTCTAACTCTTCTTCTTCTAAACCACCCAACGGATTTTTATGCGGTTTTCACCATTAGGTCGAGTATTTCTCAGGGAAGGTTTATATATAGTTTATTATTTGTACATTCTTATGTAAATTAACATAAATACGATAAATGTGTCTAAAGTCCTACCC
>JAEBDU010006328.1:0-14094 GCA_016802625.1 Heliconius numata | reverse complement strand
TATCAGATTTTTTCTTATGATTTGAACTTTTTCCAATATTTTGTATTTTATTATTGCTATCTGATAGTTCTTAATGTGTTAGAGAGAGCATTGCATATTTCTAAACGTAAAAATTATCATTATTGTTGATTTAATTATAAGTTAAAAAATTTAAGGTAATTCTCCACTTAGGAAAGAAAAAAGTATAAAAAATTGAACGTAGCGCATCTCTAGAGCTCTTGGTTCATATCCTGCTTTGCTATCTAAAATAGTATTTGTAAATAAATTTCACTTATTTTTGGTTAAAATATATTTATTTCGCCAGTTTATTTAAACAAAATACGAAATTATACTTTGAAATATTTTTTCATTAAGCAATGCAACAGATTCTTAGATTTAATAATAAAAAATATCATAATAATATATGCTTAAACTATGTCTAACACCATTAATCAATTAAAACCAGTGGGCGTTGCATCTCATCGCGAAGTGAACACAAAGGGGCACAAAACTCTATTGTGCGATACAATTTCGTTTATCAGATTCTGTGTAATATGTGTGTGTATAGCTAATTATGCAATGGTCACGGTTTTATATTTTAACATTTATCTTCTTTTTCTTTTTCCGAAGACGGTTGTGGGATCGATTCCCATTAGGGGGAATGAATTATTTTCGTTTTCTGGCTCTGGTAACTAAAAAAGGTACAGGTAATATGTTGAAAATTGGACGGAAAATTGCGCTGCTTTTATATACGATATAGGGATATGAGAGGATTGGATTTTTCCACGTAAACAAAGTAGCGATATAGTCACATACAAATAATTTATATAAAAAAACACCCAAACAGACAAAGCCAAAACATTTCTCTAGTACATACTGTATACAAAGTAAAAGCCCCCATATATAATATAAAGCATTGCACATAAAACAATCTCATCGGAGGTCCACAACGAATAATTACATTAGTTTTATAAGCGTACTGTGCTGATTCACAAGAGTAACTCTTATTATATCGTAAACGGACGCGTGCCTAGGCCCACTATTAATTACGAACGCTTTCTCAAACTCAACGTTATTATATTTTATTGTTAACTGTTCTATAGTAAAAACTGGTATATTTATTTATCTACAGATGCGAGAAAGTTAATTATTTTAAGCTTTTAATAAGAGAATGTATATGTAATATTTCAATGTTAAATTATATTTTGTCCTTGGACTATGTTTTATAAAATATTTCATTTATATTTGGATATTTAAGATACAAACTTCCAAAA
Source organism: Heliconius numata (assembly GCA_016802625.1). NCBI lineage: Eukaryota > Metazoa > Arthropoda > Insecta > Lepidoptera > Nymphalidae > Heliconius > Heliconius numata. The sequence continues at coordinate 12,841 of JAEBDU010006328.1, read as the reverse complement.
AACTTAATTTATCATGAAACATCTTCTTAAAAAAATAAAATATTAGCAAGTTTGTTTAATTTAGTAATATTCTAAAGAAAGTGCAAATAAACGAAATTAATCTAAAACATTGCTATAAAGGTTTCAGTAAAACGACCCCCGTAACCGGAGCAAGGCCCACCGTCCAGTTGAAAAGAGGGGAGTATCGATCATTATAACATATCTAGCGCGCTAACGGCGCACGCGCACGCGACCTCCTCCAAAGAATAAAATATTGATATATCTTTTGTATTTCTATTTAAATAATATTTCTATTCCTAGTTTTCAATGGCTTATTGGAATGGGATTCCTCAGCAAAATCCTCTCCTCTTTCTCAGGTTAATATTCACATAATAATAATTGTAACAATTACATATTGAAAGTTATATAAAGCTCCTACTCCTTCTCCTACTGCTAATTTGAACTTCTACTGCTATGTCTTAACATTTCACATAATAAATGAAAGTTTTTTAACAATTGATTAATCTATATTTTTTTAATTATAAAATACAAATCATTGCCGGAATCATTAAGTACAATAACCAAGGTGAGGTTGATGAGGTCATTGATATGAAGACTAAATAAAGAATGCTTCTTATCTAACAAAGGAAATCTTGTGATAATAAACAAAATACGATAAGTAATTCGAAATAAGAAGATAATAGTTAACTTGGGCAAGAGTTTATTGTTTAAATATGTAAAGCTTCATTCAATAAAGAGTGATAAGTTAAAGTGCGGCGTTGAGTTCTGCCTCTCAACACGCAATGTCTGAAAAATTGAACAGAAAATAGGAAACAAAGTGTCTTAATACGTCCTAAATCTAGGTTCCCCCTGTCTGCCCTATTATATGTGGGATGTGCTATCAAAAAATAATAGTAATTCTAAGCTTCGAAAAATATGTATAATCTGTACTACGGATGTGATTTTTTTTAATACAAAATAACAAAAATATAATTATATATAGTCGGCAACGTAGCAACCCTCCTACTCTTTGCCGCCATTACCTACACCTCATAGATTGCTCCATGTTCGAAGATCTATAGATCACTGCGCTTGCTCTCGATACTTATTGCGAATAGAAATTAACACCATCTTAATGATCGAGCTAAATTCTACCTTATTACTTGGTAATAAAAACGAATTTCAAGAGAAATCAAGAATGAAATCGCATTTTTACAAGAAAATGCAATGGTCGTAGTTGACGTCTAATTGGACTTTCGTGAATGGTGAGTTTTGAAAGTGTGTTTTTTTTATATTTAAGTATTTAATTATTAATAATTTGTCCTGTAAAGTAGGACATGTTAGTAGCTCTTCTTATATTTCTTAAAAAATCTGTATGATTTTTTCTTACATTTTAGTATTGAGGACGACATATATATCGTTAGGTAATTAATAATTATAAACTACGAACTTAACCATGTCTCAGCAACATAGCGGAAGCGAAGTGTCTTAGGTCTGGTTACCTCTGCCTACCCTGCCTATGCGAGATACAGCATGAAGCTAAAAAGTTATATATTTGTAATAAAATTTGCCTCCCTATGATATACCCACACTGAGTTCTGTTCGTACAAGCCTACATCTCAAAAAAGAAAAAACATCTAGAATTATGTCTCTTCTCAACTTAGTACCTCTAAAAATGTGAAAAACGATAAAAAATAAAAACGAAATACTTAGCATTTGAAAAACAGAAGCTCTTAATCTAAAAACCCATACACAAATGCACATAAAGCCAAGTAACGTGCTTGCTCTACAAAAGGACAACTCTTGCCGTATTTCTGCGTCGCCGTATAAATTGCAGGCACTGATTAACGCTATCGTCGGAAGTACGGGCCGACAACGATTTATTCGTTAATTAGCTAATTCACCTTATCCTTTAATTGAAGGGTCGATAAAGACGTTTTGCGTACAAAAATTATAATTATAACCCCGATCGATGGTCGGCGTGAACGCGAGTTTTCGTTTACCAGAGATTTAATTAAGATTTTAATTCAACAAACGTACACGCAAGTCATTTTAGATGTGATACATTTTAGGTTAACTTCAATTAGCTTGATGTATTTATTTTTTTATGTTTACTCAATTTCGTCTATATCAGTCGTATAAACGTGACAATTGTAGGTTCGGTTCCTCACTTAGGGCAATAAAATATTTTAGTCTGTCTTCTCTGATAAGTAAATAAAGCGTTCCATTTCGCTACTTTTACGCAGTACCTCAATTTCGGTCAAAAAGTGATAAGCAGTGTCTTAGCACTTAGTTTTCAGACTTTCAATACCAAATCTGAAATAACGAAACGCCTTTAGTCTTATTTAAAAAAAACTTTAAAAGAAATAGGAAATGTATGAAGAATATATGTTCATTTTCCTTAGAATTATGTGTATCAAACAGGAAATGTTTTATTATTACTTATACCATGGAAGCATCTCGTTTGCTCTTCCACCAAGACCTATCAGAACAGGCACGACCTTCAGTGACTTCACGACCTTCATGAAGAACACGACAAAGAAGAGATACCAAAAATATGAAATCATCCTGTTATTTCTTATCACACAAATAAAATCGAATTACATTCAGGTATATTATGATAAATGGGTGTTATCTTCAAAACTGGCTACAGTTATTTGAGAGCTGGCGAAAGCTCGCCAAAGCTTTAGCTTATTTTATCTGAAGCAATTGCTATAAATGTATTCTTAATTGGTGTATTGAAACAATGAAGGTTATTGTGGAGCAATGTGGACATAGTTACGAGTCAAAGGATCAGTTTTGAGGCAATCGTGGCGCAGTAGTGCAAGTGTTTAGTTAACGCTACGATTGTGGGTTCAATTCCCACTAATGGGAATAAATCATTTAACATTTACATTTTCCTCGTTCTGTTGATAAGGCGGTACTGAGTATCCTGAAATATTTGTAGGAAAATGAAGAACGGAGTATCTTAATACGTTCCATCTGCCTACACTACAAGCGGGATACAGCGTGAAAACAAAAAAAAAAAGAAAAAAAAAACAAACAATGAAGATTATTCTGTAGCAATCTGGACATAATTACGTATAAAAGATCAGTTATAATTACAGAACAACTAGCGGCCCATAAATCTCCGGTCTAATAGAAAACGGTGCTCCGACCGGAACGAGCGAGTCGCAACCTTTGTGATGTTATCGCTTTTAACATGTAAATTTCTGGGATTTATAAATTTCACATTAATGCACTAGTTTTGTTTGAAGTGTTTACTTTGAAGAAAGTAAATAAAATAAACAAATCACGCTGTATTCCGCACATAGCAGGGTAGGCAGAGAGAACCTAGAGTTGAGACACTATGGTCCCTACTTCCCACCGAATTTAAATGAACAAAGAATAAATGAAGATATGAAGAAAGTATAAGAGAAAAAGAAAGAAAATAATAATTTGTCAGTTAATAAGGTAATTCAAAGTTTTCAGATAAGTTACTAGTAGTTTAATATACCCAGAGTATTATTATTTTTTGTGTTGTTTTTTTTTCAATCTCACTCTACCTTACGTTAAGGCACTCCGACCCTCACTTTCCGTCGAATTGTAAAGACATTGGGAGTGGCGAAACTCAACGCCGCACTTTGTCCCAACATCATAGCGAAGAAACGAAACTATTAAATATTTCACTTCCTCGAGAGCGGATCCAACCCACAAGCAGACGCGCTTACAGCCACGCACTAGAAACATTTGTGTCGTCGTATTTGGAAAAACATACATAATTTTTTTATAAAATAATTTCTCTGTAAATAATCGATTACACAATTTATCTATAACAAACAATTTCAACACACAAACAATGTATAAATATGTACGAACAGTACGGTCAACGAGTTGTGACCACTCTGAAGTTAGCTGTAAAAATCTGCTCAGATATGAATTAACTTTTGATTACTTCCCAAAGGGTATACACACACACAATACACAAAAGTTCAGCAAAACCTTATTTTCCAACGGCCACGACTCGTCCACCGTACTGTAAAACATAGATTAGCGAGACAAAAGGCACGCGCCGGGTGCGCGCAATTAGCGGCGATTACAATGCGAGCCGAACAACAATAGCGAGATGAAAGATAACACTATCACAGCATCGCGACGTTCCTACTCCGAATTAGTTTGCTTAACCTTTGTACGGAAAGTTAACGACAGTTTTACAGTTTACACGGAAATAACGGTTTAATACAGTAAACTATATCAGGATATATTAGTAAATAACGTTGATGATATGTATCAAAAAAATATTTTTTATGTGTTGTTCTTTATCCCTGATGTCTAATTAACTATTCCATTTTTTTGGCATATGGAAAGAAATATCCGTTTCCTGCTGTAAGTCAATGTATATATAATTAATTTGTGTGTTATTAATCTCGTCACATCAGGCCAATAAAATCTTTTAAATGGGAGCATTGATAGCGGTTGATTCGCCACATAATAAGAACCTGGAAATTTAGTGTTAAAACACTTCCATTATCCATTTTTTACCAAATTATAGAAGCACTGCGTGTTTAGTGGAGAGCAGGAAATGAAAATATTAAAATTTCACACCCCTAAGAGGTAATCCAAACCTCAATCTCTATTTCTAAAACTATTTAATTTTATTTGTATAATATTTTTTTAAACTAACAAAATATTAAACATTACTCCTACCTTTCATTTTACTCTGGCAATGCAGCTGGTCGATGATACTCGTCAGCCTGTTTTCCCTCTGAGAGTTCTTGGTGTCATCACATTCTTCCCTCACTTCACTTTTTATCATATCACTATCACCATCAGTGCCCTCTATTATCACTAAATTACGCTCTTCTGGATGTTTCGTCATTATTTCTGACATTATTATTGAGTGTTCTAATTTAATTTTCAAATGTTATCAAATATTGTATAGGTATCCTATAATCATTTAAATATCTAGTTCAAATGAAATTTTCAATAGATAAAATATTTGCTTAGAAATGTCTAAAATTTTCACTTAGCGAAACACGAACCTACACCTCATGGAAGCCTCACCGCCCAAGAAATGCGGGAATGAGTTTCGAAACGATAGAATTTTCGAAACGTTTAAAAAAGTCCAAACAAGTATTTCTCTACGTAGTAGATTCATATGTATCTACAAACAGAAGAAGAAAAGCTAGACATTGTTACTTTCTACCTATATATCTAATGCATTAATTGTTGAATATCTTCAAAATCTAGAAATAAAAAAAAAACTCTCTGTTCTCTCCGCCTAATCGGTTTAAAATACTTGTAATATATATACATATATTATTATTTTCAATTTTCCTTTATCAAAGTTCACTTTGCAATGTTATTATTTTTATCATACATGTATTTGTATAGGAAATGATTAGTTATAATAGGTAATCGATTGATAAAGCGTCCATGACTATGAATGTTAAGTACGTTTCACATATGGAACCAATATTAATAAATACAATTGTTTATATATAGATATTAAAGTGACATTATGAATTTTAAAGAGTCCGATTATAGGAGCAGTATTTATAGTATTTTTTTCAGCTTCACGCGGTATCCCGCACTTAGCTGAGTGGTCAGAGAGAACCTGGGAATCTGGGAACCCAGTGCTGAGACACTCCGTTCCCAGTATAAATTTAGTCGGGGAAAGCCCCACCTTCCGGCGAATTATGGAGGCATAGTGTTGAGTAGCAAAACTCTTTGCCACTTTATCAAAGCGAGGAATTGAAAATATTAAATATTTAATTTCTTCGAATGCGTATCGAACCCACATCCTGTCGCGTTTACAGTCACACCCCAGAGTGACCTCAAAGATAATAAATATAAAAATACTTATATTACAGTATAACTATAAACATATTTCGATTCACTAATATATCTAAAAACGTATTTACGAGCATATTTAGTATATTTTTCTCTCTCTCTCTTTCTTCTCTTCTTATTTTTATAATAACTTAAAAAAAAATTCAAAATCTATCTCGAAAAATAAATACATACTAGTATATTCTGAAAATAATATACAATAGAATAAATTTTCAATTATGAAGTAGGTATCTACAGTACAGTGTTTAGTCATGAAACCTTTACAAGTGTCGCAATCAATCACCCAACAACAAACAAGACTATGCTTTTAATATAATGTTTCATTGGCATATACACCGGGGCCAACGCCTGCCATTGTTTACTAAATCTATAGAAATGTCACTTGTCAACTCTATATATGCCCTCTGACTTTGTGTGGTCCAGAAAACGAAACTTTTAATTAATTTAGCAATTATAAGAATCAAAAATAAGCAATTCTATCTAAATAATTAATTATAGCACTAAATATTTTTACCAAAGACCTAAAAAACCCTTCACAAATCCACTGACAGTCCACAAACAAGTAATTCTAAAACAGTTTTGGTAGAAACACAAAAATTCAAATAATATTTTTCACTCAAAACAAATGTAAAGGTAACAACAGGTATGGCGGTTCGGTTTATCGCGCGCCACACTGATAACTGGGTGTCAGGTCAAACGAGCAAATGGGGCATGCTACGTACTGATAAGAGACGATAGCGGGCTCTTAACCTTCCGATGCCACTTGCCACCAATCCTGAACAATATTCATAGAAGGCTACGTGTTTGTGTTATGTTATATTTGCGTAATATGTTGTACTAATTATTGTTAAGAAATTCGTAGGAAAGTGGGGAATGGAGGTGTTTTAATGGGGACGGAGTGTCTTAACCCGATGTTCACAGGGATCTGTCTACAGTGCTATGCAAGGGATACACCATAAAGTTAAAATTATATTAATAATAAAAATAGCATGCTCTTTTGTTTTTAACGTAATATTAATATACAATCGGTTGTATACAGGGTATTATTAGAATTTGGAATCGAGGTACTTATACTAAAGTCCTAATTCAATATTTTATTTTCCATTCCAAATGAAAAGAGTAGAAATTATTTATTAAAATTTCTTAACACTAGATTTTCTCTGCCTACCCTGCTGAAGAGAGTATCATAAAATATAATCCAAAAAAAAAAATAGAATTATGAAATAAATTCACAAAAATAGTTTCCAACAATGGCAAGTACGTTACAGTGTTAGCAGTACAACGAAAGGGCACAAGTACAGACGTGCGACCGGTCATAGCGTCGTGACTACTGATAAGCTGATAAGCTGATAGTGGCTCGCGGACAGGAACGTATCGCGTTCGAGGAAATCTCATCATAATATATTGTTTGTGATATTTACAGGTCATACTTTCAGATTTTGTTTTTCAACTTTCATATCAACGCTGTTTGAACTAAATTTAAATTATTTTGAACTTTTTTCTTTCTTGATTATAGCTGTGACGTCTTTTATAAAAACTTAATTTAAAATTTTATTTTCGTATCTATATATATAAAATCGAAAGGTCACTCACTCATCACGAAATCTCAGAAACTACAAGTGCTAGGAATCTCAAATTTTGCATAGGAGTTACTTATAGGACGTAGAGGCTCGCTAAGACGGGAATTTGCAATATTCGACTTCTAAGGGGTTGTTTTTGGGATCGAAAGTTTGTATGAAACTTCGTTACTACAAATGCTAGGAGTCTCAAATTTTGCATAGACGTCACTAGGACGTAGTCATGGAGACAGAAATTAATAATAACATAGTAAACGCGGGTGTAACCGCGAGCGGGCCGCTAGTATTTTATATATCTATAATTTGAATATTTTTTATAGACATATATTAGTTGGATAAAAATGAACGTGAGTCGAATTATTAAAATTATTAGTGTCGTATGTTTACTTAATATATTCAAAAATAAACAAATATGCACTTAAAGATATACTAGGTGGCAGCTTGATATTATATGTACACATAATATAATCGAAAATTGACATATGTTGGTATATTTATTAAACTGGTGTATTTAAAAATATTGTAGTCGTAATGAAAATGTTTCTGAAAACTAAGAAATTTACTTTTGATCATTTATGATTAATTATGTTAAAAGTTTAAAACTGTCTATTTCCAAGTATAATAATATTATAATAAATTGCTTAAAAATACAAGGAAAAAACAAAAAAGAATACCATATATACCTAACAACAATAAATAGATAATAGCACATTAGAAAACAACTACATATATAAATATTAATAAACGCCTGCTAGAAATGCATAGTATTTTATATGTAACGATATTTGCCTTTCAATTGTTTCAGTGAAAATTCTTACAGTATTTTTTACAGCTTCACGCTTTATCTTTTGAGATAGAAATATGATTTTTTCTGTGCTTCAAGATACTCTAGAAAACCCTCCGTAGAATCTGAGTGGCGGAACTCAATGTGGCGCTTTGCCTTGACACCAGAGCATTTCCTCGAGAAGGAATCGAACCCACAACCTGTCGAATTCACAGTCACACGCTTGTGGCCCTGTGCCATGACGGCCTACGAGAGTATTTACAGGTTGAATTAACAATAATTTGAATCATTATAAACGTTGGCAAGTTGATCGTCAGAAGCTAAATACGGCGACGCGAGGTCGTGACCCGACGCCCTTCGCGCGCTAGCGGCATTGTAATTTTCAATTTCAGTTTCAGATATGATTTAATAACGTGTTTAGTTTTAAAATTAATGTAGAAAATAGTAATATTAGTACTAATATTTGCTTACACTATACAGGGTGGAATTGTCAGCACCACTTTAAATGAAACCACAGTTTTAACTACTCTATAAAAGTCTAATATAATTCGGAAAAAAAATAATTCCCAAAAATGAAAAAGTTATTTTTTCAAACAAAATAAATAATAAAATTATCGTTTTAAAATAAAACGCCATTTGTAAAGTATAACATAGGAACGCGCACACTTACCTGTCAAATCGGAAACGTCGCATACGTATGTGTGCGTCACACGAAATACAGGTATGGATAAAAATCGTGAAATGAAAAAAAAATCCTACGTCCAAACTGTTGAGGTACCTTGATTAATTTCTTAGGTGTGGGTTTGAAATATATTACCCTATATGCACTTTCAATAAAAGAAGCGCTGCCTCTTCCACCCTGTATAAATAGCTGTTTTTAAAGCATATTCTATTTGCATAGCCATGAAACATAATCTTACATATATATTTATTAAATATTTCACAAAGATGTATCTACAAATTTCTCAATAAATATTAATATAACACTTGTTTATTGTCAAATAACTTAAAAGTCTATGAAAATATTGTTGTATTCTGTGAGTGATAATAAATAATTGCAAATAATTTACAATTTAAGTCGTCCATAATATTAAATTAACAGCATAATCAAATAATATTAAACATATTATAAGAATTTGGATGTCACAAGCGCAGGTGCCCGGGTGGACGCGGCTAATTCCGGCGGCGAGGTCGTGACCCGACGCCCTGCATCGACTCTGAGCTCTGACGTGCGTTATGGCATGCCTAATTATAACAAGTATGTATATTTCTATCACAATAATTCAATATAGGCACTTTTATATATATTTCATATAATTAATGGATTATTTTAGGATCTGTATCTTAATTTTAACCTTTGTAAGCCTATTGAATTATTCTTGTTAGTAGAGTTTACTTTTAAAAATTTAATATGTTTTGCATGGATGTTGTCCCAAGTTGGAATTAAACTCATAACCACCGTCAGAGAAACGCGTCTTGGCGTTAAAGCACTCAACTGATTGTCAATGTCGATATTTTATATAAATGTAAGGAAATATATGTTCCATTATTTATATTCTTAATGTGTTTTGGACGGAAGGAAAAAGTCAATCAGCCATAACGAGTTCTTGACAAATTGTAATAAATGTATCGAATTATTAACTTAGAAGATTTATTGATATTAAGAAAAATTATCTAAAAATATTTATTATATTATCTAAAAATTTTAATAGCTCAAATATAATATAATAGATATGATGCTGTTAGTACATTTTTTATTATTTTTTTTTAGTTTTCTAATTTGGCACATAGAGGGGCAGGTAGAGGGAACGTAGTGTTAAGATACTTCTTCCACATTAACCCATTTAGACCCATAGCCAAACTAGCAGTAAATCAAAGGTGTTTTCGGTAATAATTGATAGATATCGATGTAAGAAAATAAAAAACGTAAAAAAAAAATTTTTTTTTTTTTATTTTAATATAAAAAAAATGCCGTCCTTAAATGGGGCCAATGGGCATATATAGTATCTAAATTTTCGAAACTATTTTTGCGACACGAAATGTTTTATAACACTTTTTACACTATCAACGCGTTTTTTTTATGGCACATTGCACGTCTCAGTTGCTAGCAAAATTTTTGGGAGTAGTGGTCTACCCCGTGGTGCTGCAGACTTGGTACTGCAGAAGTTGCTGGTCGCATAAATACGTTGATGTTTTCGTCTCTTAAATCGTGACGAGCGATGTAACGAAAAAATCAAGCTAATCTATTCTGTTTATATTAGTTAGCAAGTGCAGGTGCCGCGAATTTGCAACAGCAAGATCCTATGTATGTGTGGATAAAACCCACCACCATTTTTTGCCACGTACAGCATTGCTATATAGGTAAAAAGATTGATCAGCCTGATCAACCCCTCCCATACCACACTGTAAAACCTTTGCACTAATAAAATTTAGTTAACTTGGTAAAAGCAGTAATCAAAATCGGCTCGGTTTTTCTTTTCATATCCTTTACTGGTGAGTTTCATCTTTTAACAATTCTTAAATTTCTCAAGACGACCTTGTATATTAGTCGTAGTTGGATCACTTTTACACCAACGGGGTTGCTCAAGATTACGGTTCCTCTACGTCTCTTAGCAAAAGGTTGATAAATGCTTCTATTAGTAAGCAGGCAGATTAGCAGTGCTTTGTATATTTACATCTTCTTCTTCGTCGATTACCACACCTGGTTTTAGAGGCAGCGCAACTAAGTATACCTCTCCGAAGTCTTTTTCTTCAATAATTACAACTGCGATTGCTTCTTGAAGACCCTTATATTCATTGCGACCGCTAAATATCCTAAGAGTCATTATGAACTTAGGATGGACATGCATATAAAAACATAAAAATTGACCTCTGATGTGCCCATTGGCCCCAATTGGGGACAGCATCGTAAAAGTTGAATTTGTCCTATTACGACTCTTCTTTTCTAATGAAATGTAATTATATTACATAGAATACTAAGTACTTAAGTATGTTTTGTACCAAAACAAATGTATTTAGAAGAAAAAATTAAAAATAAATATATTTACATTTTGCCTTCACAGATTTCGTGAAACAGCTTTACAAAAGGCACGAAATGAACGATTGTAAAAAATTTTTAATTGGATTTTACGGCTACAACATAAGGATATACTACTTATCTTTACAATTCTAGTCATAAACTGCACAAAAATAAAAATATAAAAAAAACAAGGATACTATTGTAGGTGTACCCATTTGGGCACGGCGGGTCTATATGGGTTAATACACTTCCGTTACAGAGAGGTATTATAAGTTCGACGTGACGTGATTTTAATTCAGTTTTTGCATTATTTGTATCGATTATCTTTCTAGGGCAATTTTAAAGCATATTTATTTAATAGAAATGAGTTCCTTTTTTTCGGAAGATTTTTCTTCCCAGATGACCGATGGCCAATGTTTATTTGTAATGTATTTGGGTGTTGGCCGGGTTCCACGTCTAGATGTATTTCAAGCGGGGCCGAGGTCATGACCCGCCACTCCCACGCACGCCCGGGACTATATAGTAGAAGTAGAAATAAGGGCGAACTATATATGCACCTTGAAGCCACTTGTAGCGCAGGGGCACAAAGTGTGATTGCAAACGCTATTGGGTGTGGGTTCGATCCTCACTCTAAGAAATAATATATTTATTTACATTTATATTTCCATTTCTTAACTCTGGTGTCGAGGCACAGCGCACCGTTGAGTCCCGCCACTCAACACTCAATGCCTCCAGATTCATTTAAAAGTGACGAACAGAGTGTCTTAACACTAGGTTCCTATAAGGTAGGTATATATATGTTGTGTTGATGAGCAGATTAGCAACTGACATTAAATATGATTCAAATTCAAATAGCTAAATAAGTCAAGTAAAGTAAGATTTAATAAAATATTTCTACTTTTTAATAATTATGGCCTATTACCGGGCCAGCCGTGGTGCAGGGGCGACTATAATCTAGACAGGTTATGCGTTCGATTCCCAATCGAGGCAATGCCAAATTTTATGTTTTCATTTCTTCACTCTGGTAACAAGGCAAAGGCGCAACGCTGACTTCCGCCAATCAACGCGCAATGGCCCCAGGGTTTGGTAGCAAGTGGGAAATTATTACGAACTTATAGTATAGACACTTCTTAACACTAGGTTCCCACATTCTCCCAATATGCGGGATACACCGTGAAGCTAAAAAAAATTAAATATTCATAAAGGCAAATCATATTACATTATAGGTATATATGTATAAATTTATGAGCGACTTAATATCATTCGTGCTTTACTTAAATATTTCCGCATATTAATTATTTTAATTCCGTTGGACGGAAGGAAGAAAACAATTAGCCTTAATAATGATTAAAGTAGAGTAAATGTGCAAAAATTACAATTAAATTTCAATTTTAGCTTCATATATTTTGAAAAAAATAGAGAAATCGAGGCACTTTATTCACCATTTTCGAGACATTGCTTGTTTGGTGGTAGAATACAAACATGCTCTTTGCTCTACTATAGCGAGACAAATAAAAGCTTCACGCCCTATCCCACACTCAGCAGGGCAGACTGATGGTACCTGATTATTCTACTTTCCCCACATTAAGCAGATTTTTTCGAGGTATTTGCCTTGGTCTCAGAGCAAAAAAATGTTAATATTTAGATATA
>JAEBDU010006327.1:0-16644 GCA_016802625.1 Heliconius numata | reverse complement strand
TACATAAAGAAACGCCAATTTCAAATGGTCAGTTCAGATCTCTTCTCTAGATCGTCGAATCTATCCGCTTGTGGTGTCTGTAAATTAAAAACATATCCATACCTATATTATAAATTCGAAAGTAACTCTGTCTGTCTGTCTGTCTTTTACGCAATCAGGGCCAAACCGCTAATTTAATTGTGATAAAATACTCATATAGAGATACTTAAGGGTCCCGGGATGAACATAGGATACTTTTTTTTTCTCATATTTGTAATATTTTCGATATACATCAATATATTAAAATAATTAATTTGACAAGCAATTTATTCCGCCATGTTAATAACAATCGTCGCTACGCGTTGCTAAGCAACGGCTTGCAAAGTTTGTTGTTTTAAGAAAACGTCACACAAAGTGAGTTTTGTTTAATGCATACATGGCGCGCGCCGATATAGCTTTGTATACATTAACAAAAATTAGATGATTTCTATAATTTGATATTCATCCTTATGAAAATAAATGAATATAATAGTCACTTTTAGCATTTCATCTTGATGGAAATTATAGTTTACTGCATATCATTGTAATAAATAATTAAGATGTCACTGATTGGAAATGACCTAGCCTACGAGTGGTATAGTATGACCGACGCGAACGGGCAGATGACTTTGATGGTTTTGTAAATTTTTATATATTTTCGAATTACTATTATTTTTTATGTAATTATTTGCTGCTTATAATTAATTTATCTCAGTCTCAGTTACTCAGAGATTTTTTGTAATAATAAATCTCCACTTTTTATAATTTTGTAACTTATTTTAGTTATTTAGGCTTATTTTTTCGCGGGCGTAGCCGCGTCCGGGCCCACTAGTTATATTATATATTTTTTGAGTCATTGCCTACTGAGTGGCGGAGCTCAACGTCGCGCTGTGTGCCAGAGCGAATAAATTAAAAATAAGTAATATTTCATTTCTCCAAGTCGGAATCAAACTCAGAACCGTCGCGGTTACAATCACACTCTTGTACCACTGCGCCACGACTCTTTCTAAAAATACTGAATTTCTTTATGAAAAATGTAATGCTGCAATTTTTTTAGTTTCACGCTGTATCCCGCAATAGCAGGGGAGCCAAAATAAATCTAGTGTTAAGACACTCGGTTACCGCATACCCGCATTAAACCTAACTTTGAGTCTTTGTTTATTGAGTGGCGAAACTCAACGCCGCGCTTCAACCACTTTCTATGTTAATGCTCTCCTATTACGCTGCTCAAATTTTCGCAATGAATTCACAACTCGAATATTGGACAGAAAATAAGAACGCGTCTTAACACTAGGTTCCCTGCGCCTTCCCCGACATATGGGGTATACAGCGACTAGACTATATACTATTTAAGACTCACTGGTAGTGGGGGGTGGCGGTGGGGGACCGCCTCCGAAACAACCAGCTGCCTGACGGTTTTCTTTGATACCAGCTTTAGGGGCAATGCTCATGCCGCTCTAAAAAAGATATATAGATAAATGTTAAACAAATATAGATAATATATTATAGGTATATACTCAAAACTTTGTTATGGGTAAAAAAATATTCAATTTTTTGATAAAATTATTAGTTATTATATGAAAAGTAATAAGTATTATATTACAATATCAGACATTTTGTAATAAAATACGGTGAATAAAGTGATTTAAAAATTGTCTGCAAACGCGGTAGTTGTGGGTTCGATTCCCATTCGGAGAAAATGAATTAATTAAATAAATATAAATAAATTTATTAACTAGAATTCGGACAGAAAGCGTAGAACTACCTGTCTTGCAAACATACTCTTCACTTACCCCAACATATGCAAAAAGAAAAGAAATTTAAAATCTAACTCAAACACTATCATAATAAAATATTATATCCTTACTATAGCAGCGAAAATAATAGCCATGATGACCAGGAACAAGGCGAGGAACTTCATATTGATGCAATACCTTCAATACTGATCTATATCAAAATCACACAGCCTTATATACTATGGAAAATCTAACTTTAAAATTATTATTTTCTCCTATATAAAAAATAGAATAAACATAATTTCGATTTAAATCATTTTTCCAGGCGACAGACCGATGATAAATATGTATGTAATTGTATGCAGGCTTAGTGATTTGTTAATATTATTTTAAATTGCTTTATAATTTTATATTATTTGACTTAAACGTTGAACATATACGAATTGCTGGGTAAATAAAGTTATGGGTATTTAGAGTTGTTTATGATCGAATGTCAGTCGTCAGGTCTCGGTTGAGTTCGTCATGATGCAGGTGGGCTTGAGGACTTGAGGATTGAATTATTATTTATTAATATCTTCTTAAGTTCGTTGAGTTCAACCTACCCCGCTATATGCGGGTTACAGCTTGAAGCTGAGTTTCAAGTTGGTAATAGCTGCTATCAGTACAAGAGATTGCCTGGCTTAGCAAATTATGTTCTGACAGCCGACGTCACAACTACACTATATGTATGTGAACTCTCAAACAAATGCAAGGCTCAGCTGGAGCCTTACTGTATGTATCTCCATTCGAAGGGTCTTCATTGCCCATTCGTGGGTTTGGTTTAATAAAATAACACCATCACACTTTTGCCACATATCGGTGAAGGCATAAGGAATCTATAGATACGATAAGGAATATATAGCAGGGTACCTAGTGTTAAGACACTCCGGTCCCCACTTTTAGTCGCATTCTAGAGTTCGACACTATGTTGAGAGGCGGAAATCAACACCGCGCTTTGCCTCGACACCAGACCGAAGAAAATTAAAATATTAAATATTTCATTTCCTCGAGTGGAAATCGAATCCACAACCTGTCGCGTTTACCTTGTGTCCCTGTACCACGACTGACCATATATGACTTGAATGACCACAAGTGTTAAATTCTTAAAAAAGATAGATTCAAGTAAAAGGTAAATGTTTCGATATTTTGTGATATTGGGCGACGCATGGGAAAAGAGTGTTTTAATACAAGGTTCCCTCTGCCTACCATACTAGAGGGATACAGCGTGAAGCGTATAGATCTTATGAGACTAAGGGAACATCAATAAAATACCAAACAAATGTTGCATATTTTTATTCAGTGCCATTATAACGCCAAAGGTGCTTTAAACTTGAATTCGTCTCTTCATCGAATTAACCCGTGCTGTCTGCAATGTGAGAAAATAATAAAAAACATTATAAAAGAAAATAAAAAATAAATTGTTTTTGTAAAAATATAACTGTAAATAGCTTAAAGGAACTAAAGTGTCTTGTGTTCTGTTATTTCGCTCTGATAATCAATAAGTATGTTAAGATTAATAAGATTTATTCTATATTAAAATACACGAGTAGATTTTGGAACATACTGGTAGATGGCGTTGATGGTGGTGGTGGGGGCCCCCCATTACATCCCGCCTTGCGATTCCCTCTCATCCCGGCGTCTGGAATAATTCTCATCCCGCTCTAGAAATAAAAATAGAATGGTATAATGTTAGTATATTTGTTTTAATCTTTAATCTTCATATATTTTATGATAGGATAGAGAATATAGTGAAAGGTCACTCCAATGTCCGCTTTACAAATGCAAATACCAAAAACCATAGTATTTTTTTTTTAAAAAACTAGTATGGAAAGTAATGATTCTTTAAATCCTAAAAATTTTTAAATTATATCTATACATAACAATAAAAATATTACTGATCGCCCTCTTAAGTACTTATTGGTTGCATTTATCAACGTAATAGAACTCACAACTATGATTTTAAAATTTTTTGTCTGTTTGTCTGTGCATTTGAGCACTACAATCTCGGAAATAGCGGACAGTCTAAAAGTACCGTAGGTCTATAAACGATTATTATAAAAAAAATGTTGTGAGTTCCCTCACTCAACACGCAATGCCTGAAGAAATCAGCGGAACGTGGAAGCGGAGAGCTGAAGCTGAAAAAAATACTTACACCAACAAATATAATCGCCATGATAACAATAATCAACGAGAGGAGCTTCATGATGCACAGAATACTAATAATATTAACATTTTCAAACACGCTATAAGTACTATGAAAAAATAACAACGTACAGTGTTACAAATGTTAGACAAACTTTATAAAATATGAACAAAAATAAGCCTTATATCAATTGTATTAAGTGGCATTTCATATTTTTTTAATATTTCATAGGTTTTATATGCACTTTAACAATTGCTATACATTTATGAACGTGGCTCCGGAGCGGCTTCGCCCGCTTCTTTTTTGTCAAGATTAATAAAGTGTATTTTTAAAAAAATGGTTGGCTATTATAGTATGGATATCTATAATGTTAAAGGTATATGTAATAAATTTATTTTAATATAACTTAATTTGTCTAGTTTAATTCTTCATCACATATTTCAGTTTCATTTCATCTTAAATTTTTATAAATCAATGGAAAATTGACACATTGAACGTCGTTCACTAAAACAGTATTTCAGCTTTTCCTACCAAACTACCCAACAAAACAATCCTTCTTTCAAAACCCTCCGATCGTTCAGAAAAATTCAAATATCATAGATTCATATTCTGTTATTATTTTTATATTACCCTGAATTACTTTTTCGTAAAAATATTAAATGTACAGATACACTTTCTTTTACTGTTTTATTATAGTACTTATATAAATAATTTTTCTAAGCGATGGACCGATAATAAGTCTGTAATAGCGTGTAAATATTGTATTTGCTTATGTAGTATAATTATATATATTTTTATATAAAATGTGCAAAATTATGTCCATTTTATTGCAAATAGAATATGGTAGCAAGATTGACGTTTCGGTTCAAATATGTATATAATCTGGTTCGATTGTAAACTCTAGGAGAAAAAAATGCATTTGTGTATAGTAGAAGTAAAAAAGATATTAGATTATTAGTATTGTTTTTTTCACTTTGTGAGGCGGTACGGCGGTAAAGGCGTCCCCTGCGGGACTCGAACCTGGACTTGCGGCCGTCGAGCGGACTGGGATTTAGCTTATTATCTAAACACTCCTTAATGTCTGAAAATCTATGAAAAGCAAAACAGGAGGGCCACTAGTATAGAAATAAAATAGACATAGACCGATAAACACATTGCTATTCTTTGCGTGGTGCAGTCGGGTAAAAAGAAAACTTACCCTTTTATAGTTTTATAGAATTTAAACAAAGTACCTACGGATTATATATAATTGAATGATTTATAATAAAAAAAACACTTAGATCTTATAAGAAAGGATTATCAATAAAATATCAAAAGAAAGTTGCAGTTTGTTTTATTGAATGCCAATTTAATCGCCAGAAGTGCAGTGAACTTGAACTCGGTATTTGCTTGAATTATCTCGTGCTGTCTGTAATATAAAAATATATATAAAGTAAAGGAAATATAACATTTATTATTTTGGAGTAAAATAATATTATATTTGTGAGTTTAAATATATATTTTTTAATTAAATCCCCTATCATACATGTTATTTATCACATATATATAAATACATACTTGAAGGTGGTGGTGGTGGTGGTGGCGGTCCACCATCAAATCCCGCGGCCTCGCGATTTCCTCTTATTCCCGCATCTGCGACAATTCTCATCCCACTCTAGAAAATTTAAAAAAGTTAATTAATATAGAAAATTTATAAATTTTCTATATAAATGTATGTGAAATGTATGTATCTGATATATACAACAGTAGAGTTTTGCGCTCCATCCCCTCTGGCTACCCCCTAGAGGTATACCTAGAGGGGTACATTGTTTAATCTAAGGGATGCGATTCAAAAACCAACTTCCTGACATTTAACGATTTTTTCTCAAAATATACTACAATAAATTTTTATATTAATATTTCTTAAAAAAATAAAAATATTCTACAAACTAACTTAACAAGGCAAAGCGCGGCGTTCAGTTCCGACACTCAAGATGCTATGTCCCGAGAATACAGTGGAAAGTGGAGAATGGAAATGTCTTAATGGAGAATGAAATGTCATAATAGGGTACTTAGGTTCCCTCTAACTACCCTGCCATGTGCGGGATACAACGTGAAAATAATCTTGAATTTCAAGTAATAAATTAAAAAAAAATACTTACAACACCAACAAATATAATCGCCACGATAGCTACAAGCAACGAGAGAAGCTTCATGATGCACACAAGTACTAATAATTTTAACATTTCCAAACACGCTATATATAATACGAAAAAAAATTATATACAGTGTCACAAATCTCCGAAAAATTACATTACACATAAGCAAAAATAAATCTTATTTCAATAGAGTTAAAGCAAAAATAGATATTTTTTATATATTTGTTTGTATGCTGTTTTATGATGATATATTTTTTGTGGGCGATGGACCGGTGATAAGTATTGTATGACAATGTGTAAATTTTGTATATATCTATGTAAGTATATATGTGTATATTTTCATACAAAATATATAAAATTATGTCAATTTTATGATGAAAGGATTAATGATGGCTATTACTACGTTGGATTTTTTTTCAGTTTAGTTCAGTTCTTAGTTTGCTAATCTCTTCAGAGAGTACACGAATGAGGTAAAAAAGAGATATAACATAGTTAAAATACTGTCTTTGAAGATTTTTTAGCCTCATGGTGCTGGGCCACAAGCGTTTACAGTCGGTGAGTTACTTTCCCATACCGAAAAAAAATATATTTAATATGTTAAATGTTGATTAAAGAGAATTTTGAATATGAATGTTTAAATTGGTATTTTTTTCTTTCAGCTTAATAAAATGAATGATTCACACAAAAACTATTAAAATTGTGCCATTTTGTTTATTTTAAGTAATATATTTACAAATGTATACATCACCTTAATTATGAAAATAAAATTATTATTCGTAAAATTTATCCCTTAATTATTTTACCGAATAATCGTGGTTATTAAAACCATAATGCGAAATCTGTTATTTTTTGTAAAAATTTCTTATATATTATGTACAGATAAAAAATACTTACAATAAATTAAACTCACAACACACAGAAAATTAATTGAATTTACATATTTATTATATTTTTTAAAGACCTTCTCGACCTTTTACTTCGAGATTAACTTTTGTTTTATTGCACACCAAATGTTTCAAAATTGTCCCATATAGCCGCTTTCATTTTGAATTTCAATCAAAAAACATAGTGCTAAGACACTTCATCACTCTATACATACTTCATAAAAAATGCCACCAAAAAAATATTAAAATATATAAAAGGGGATGAAATGAAAAAGATAATATGTATATATAATACAAGTAATTTCAGGTATTTTCAATCAATATCCAATTTCTTGAAACTCCCTTGTATCCCAAATAGATCTTCTACAGTTTTTTTACCCCCAGGCCGCAATGTCTCGTTAACACGACGGAGATTTTCCTCTTTAAAGAACTCTTTGTTGGCTTCTACACGATGTATAATCTCGTCTGAAAGAAAATATTTTTTTAGCAACACTTAAATAAATAAAAAATAAACGGTAAAATAATGTAACCAATATGTCTTTTTATAGCTTCACGCTGTATCCCGCACGTGTGAAAGTAGGCAGAGAGAACCTGGGATCCTAGTGATAAGACACTCCGTTCCCCACTTTCCGCGATATTCTGGAGGCATTGCGTGGAGTGGCGGAATTCGACGTGCACTTTGCTATTGCCTCGTTACCACGGAATAATAAATATTTGCATCCTTCAAGTGGGAATCGAACCCGCAACTAGTGTAACCGGGTAATTAGTGTTGAGACACTCCATCGCCCACTTTCCGTCCAGCTTTTATAATTTATTGGGTGACGGAACCCAATTTCACTTTTTACCCTCAAAATCATTATTATTACCTCGTAAAGTGACATGATCCTTATATTCCCCACCAAATTCTTTGGGTAAAGATTTCAAAGGTATATATTTATGTAATGTTTGGGAACCACGCTCGTGAATACTTATAATGTCCAACAGAGCCTTCTTCATGAATGGCTTGAGAAGCATCATCAGTTTGTCCATAAACGGCGGTGCATTTAAAAAATGTACCTCTTTCAGTTTTATTAACATACATTCCTGTAAAAAATACTAAAATAGTTTATAAAACTAAAAGTAATATATATGTATATATTTTATGTTTGATTGAATTGGACAATCTTTTTGTAGCTTCACGCTATATCCCGCTCATAGCAGTGTAAGCAGAGATAACGTGAGTGCCTAGTGTTAAAATTCTATTTCCATTAAGACACTTGACACCAGTGTCCATTTTCTGGAACCTCTGTTCACCGAATCAGTACCTTTTCATTTCATATCCATATAAGCGTAGCAGATATTGGGGAATTTGTAATCACAAATTACTTTTGAAAAATATATGATTCTTGGATATATAATTTTTTGACCAGTAGTTCCTGAGAATGGCGGGTTAACGAACAGGACCAAAAAAACTTCATTTTTATAATATTATTATAGAAATATAGTTATATACGAGTACCTGAAGAAAGTATAGCAACTGTCGTACCGTCATCACGTCCAACCTGGCTATGTGACCAATACTAGTTTGGTCCATGTCTATCATTATCACGAACCTGAAATAAATGACATTTTTATAAAATGAAATTTCAAAATACGATTCACATTTGAAAAAATTAAACATTTAATATTTTCATTCCTTTCTCTGGTACCGACGCAAAATGCAGCATTGAGTCCAATCATGCCTCTAAAATTCTGCGGAAAGTGCGGAACGGAGTGTTTTAACACTGGGTTCTCTTCGTATAAATATGAAAAAGTGTACTAAAATCTTACCCAGGCCAAGTGCCTTCTTCAAATTGCCATAAATCAAAGATCATCATGAATGTCCGTATCACATCCGGAAAAACAAATTTTCTAACATCTGTATCCAAGAGCCGACAGTAGACTGCTCTATATCCATGTACTGTCGGCATTGTGAGGGGTGCCATTAGTCTGAAAAATATTTTTTATTTTATTCATTTATTTCATCATCATCATCATCATCATCAACAGCCATCTTTTGTCCTTCTTTTTTCATTTATTTGTTTTAAGGGAAATATACAGTAGGTGAATTAAATATAATCTTATAACACACATTTTTTTTCCTTTCAGACTGCTTACTCATAAGTCGCAAGAACAACAATGTATGTACATACAAAAAATAAAAAATATAAATATAAAGATCTTCTAAAGTCTAGTCTAATCTAGTCTTTACTGTTGAATACACCGCGATGAAGGAGCCTAGTATTAAGACACCCCGTACCCATTTTCCGTTGAATTCTGGGATGAATGCGGAACTTAATGGCGTGTTTTGCCCTACCGAATGAAGAAATGAAAATATTTAATTTTCCCGAGTGGGGATCGAACCCACAACCAGTCGCTATTTCAGTCACACGCTTGAGGGGTTCGCCACAACTGGAACAAGAAACAGGAAGTAATATATTAAAAGACTCACACTGTATTTAATATGCTAATGATCCTCTGATCGACCACCCGGTCCTTGAAGAGAGGGATAAACAGAGTGCGTAAAGTGTAATGTAAGTCCAGCACTTGCTTTGATACTTCAGTACTTTTCTCACAGCAGAAAAACGTTAGAAGGAGATCCAAATCTGTTAAAAACAATATTTGTATATTAATTATTAAATAATTTAATAAATTCACGCTGTATCTCGTACATACGAAGATAGACCGAGGAAAAACCTGGAAACGTAGTGTTAAGACACTTATGTTTTCAACTTATAGTTTTTAATTTTTAATTAAATATCATTTGTATTTATATTGTAAACCCCATAGTTCCTTAACAAGGCAAATTAATATCTCAAATTTAAAGTAAATATTAGGGTTAAGGTCCTTTTTGTATTGTTACCTTACTTTGCTAAGTATAGCAATTATTGATTACAATAGCAAATTTCAATTTTATTTTAATCAATTATAAAAGTCTATTATATGCGGGATACACCGTGAAACTTAAATAAAAAATAAATGTAGTTCTACTTGATAAACCATGGTTATCCCAACTAAGAATTGAATCCATAGCCTTTGGTTTGTAAGAATATAGGTATATGCTAACCACGTGACATTCAACATAGACAATAGACAATATAATTAAAGTCATTACACAAAATTAAAGTCAACTGAACGACCGACCCCTTTAAACTGTAATTATATATAAATTAATGATATATTTTTAATTGCTTGATCATTAGAGAAAAATCGTATTAAGAAATAACACGCGATTATTGATAACTAGGAAAATAATACATTTTTATACTTAAACTGAGGCTATCTGACCATAAAGGCCATGGTAGCAGGTTTGGTCCTGACTTGGTATGTGCCACAACGGCCTCAAGGTATTATTATGCTTAAATAATATTTTATTATTCCACATTTAGGAACGAAAAAAGTACTTATATGTAAAAATGTTTACTATCATCCACTTACTATATTATAAACATTAGTCAATTTACATAAAACTCTTCCATTACTTCTCAGTAACTACTTAATGATTGCTGAGGCCGTCCTGGCGCACAAGTATGTGACTGTAACGCAACGGTTATGGGTTCTATCCCCACTCGGGGAAATGAAATATTTATTTAAACTTACACTTATATTTCTTCGCTGTGGTAAAGTATCTGGCAAAGCGCGGAGATGAGCTCCACCACTCAACACGGAATGCAGCGAAAAGTGGGAAACGGAGTGTTTTGAAGGGTTTCTGTGTGCGGGATACAGCGTGAAACTGATTTTAACTGCACAATAATAGACATAAGTCGTATTACATAAAACTTTCCCGACACTAAGTGGCTGACAGACATGAGACAATGTACGTCCGATACTATTGGACTTAGAAAGGAAGATTTGGAATGTAGGAAGCACTAAAATTTCCCAAAATTCCGAAAAGAAAACATAGTTTTCCATTTTCACATGAAAACAAAATTACGAGCGACGAATAAATAATCTTGGTATAACCATCCATCCTTAATTAGATCCTCGATTACTTTTTCCATTTAATTATTCAAGAACACGCTATATTATTGTATAGAACTACTATATCCGTTTATTGTATCAATTATGAACTCCTTTTTAAATGTCTTTATGAAGATGCACGTATATATAGACGTGATGTAACAAGGTGTATTTAAAATCAAGAGTTCCTTCTCCAAGTTCTCTTACATCACAATGTACGAACAAAAAAAGAAATATATATTAATATTTAGAGTATGAATCTTTATTACATCCTCGGTCTGGTAACAAGGCAAAGCCCAGCGTTGAGTTTAGCCACATAACATATAATGTCTTGAAAATTGGGCGTTACTTCTACCTATACATGCGAGATACAGCGTGAAGCAGCGTGAAAAAAAACAATAAACAAAAAGTAGTGAAGAACGTGCTTTATTGACATTATCTGCATACAATAAAATAAAAGGTTGCTGGCTACAATAAATAAAAAAAAACAAAATACTTTATTAATAAAAAAGTTCCTCCACTTAAACTAACTAAACCGGTAGAGTATTCATAATTATTGTTATTTAGCATTTAATTGAAATATATGTCGCAATTACGAGTGATTATTATTTTATTCTTCATTTATACATTTATATGTAAAAAATACCCATTTATTGTGTCATATCATAAGGAAATTCATCTAGTAGTGGGGTTCTCCAGTCCATATTATTATGTTAACTTTTTAAGCTTATTATGAATTACTAAGTAATATTTTTAAATGTCTCCGAACCGTATTTATGAAACGCTTCCAACTCTATGTTTCCATATATTAAGTTACAACCAATTTAATAAAACACTTATTTAATAGCAATAAAGAGAATATACCAAAACGCACTTTGAAAAATAGTTTTTCGTCATTTTTCTTTTTTTTTATATTTCTGCATTATCATTTTCTTTAACGTATGTTTTTCCAAAGCTATAGTTCATTATAGCTATAGTGTGTGTCACAATGATGGAATCCAGTTAATAATATCAATAATACATATGTAAAATTATTCACTTATTAAAATACACTCGCAATTAACTATAGATCTTTACAGCGGGTCTCTATAAAACTTTTAGATTTATTTGTAATCAAAATTTTCTCCGCGTTGTCCTTAGATTTGATTCCCGTCCCGGGGTAAAATCAAGTATATATAATGTAACGTCAAACTTAACTAGCATACATTTCCATATTTGGGAAGAGAGAGTAAATAAAATTGTTAGTAAAATAATAATAGATAACGTAAAAATATTAATTAATTATTATTATTTAAGGCCAAGGACACAAGCGTACGACTGTAAGCGTTGTGGTTTCGATTCCATGGGAATGGAATTTCTTAACACTAGGTTACCAGGTTTTTATCCTGCTAAATGCGAGATAGAGCGTGAAGCAAAAACAAATATTAAGGAATATTCCCTTACCAGTAAGATGCTCAGCAGGTAAATGAGACTGCGTATTCAACCACTCCCGCATTTTCCTAATATCATCTTTCGATATATCAGGGTTCTTGGCGTACTCCTTCTCCACAGGAAACGGTTTCACTATTTCTGCCATTTTACCTGAAACAAATAAAAAACATTAGAAAACAATAATTTTGTTACAGACAAACACGGTGTTGAGTTCCGCTACTTAACACTTAAGAGGTCTTAAAATTAGGTTAAAAGTAAAAAAACAATATTTCTTATTAATAAAATAATTGTATAAAATGTTCAAATTTTTAAAATTAAATTTTTGTTTCGTAAACAAATTATATGAGAAAAAAACTCCAACATCGAGGCAAAAAATCCTACTCCTCCAGAATTCGGCAGAAAACAGAGAACGGTGTTTTTTAACACTGGGATGCCCAGTTTTATAGCGTGAAACAAAAAATAATTATGCCTGAAAATAATCCTCTAATAGGTACCTACGAGTAAGTGCGGAGAACAGTGTTTCTTCTAAGCCCTTTTAATAACGACTGAAAATATACATACATAAAACAAACGAAATAAATACATAATATAGTGGGTATTATTTCTATGGGAAACAACGTTAGCCTATTGTTTTGTGGATTATTTGACATGACATATGCTATTGTCACGCCTATTAAATTTAAAAAAAAAACAAAAAATGTTATTATCCAAATAACATTACGATAAAATAACACGTAATTGGTCGTATGTAATAACTAATTATATTTGGCGAGCTAGAAACAATTTTGCTACTAGCATCAGATTTTTGCTGCGTAAGAAGAGTAGATAAAGGGAGCATAGGGCCAAGACACTCCGCTAAGAGCTATTATTTTTTTTAATTTATGATTTATCTCATCATGCGTCTAGTGGTAAGAATCTTTCATCGTTATGGCGGGGATAATTTAAAATCTTTTCGAGATTCAGAGGTAACACTGTTAATACCATAAACTGTACATAAAGCCCACAAGAAAATATTTTTCCAATAAGATATTTGCCACCAGAAAGTTATTCAGTAACTGAAATCTTGACAACCTTGCATCGTTATAACTCAGAGCTCTTCCGAGAAAGTACCACGAGCACGTCTGTCTTCCTCTCCGTTACAACTCTCCACTTTCGTTAGTTACCATAAACAGAAGAAAGCCAAAGGGCACCTCCTCGCTCCTATACTGAATCTAGACCAAACCACGGCTTTGACAGACATCATTGAACACTTTGTTTGTGTGTGACCTTTCTGAAGGTAGTACATACGCTTGTTTATGTTAAATTTGTATTATACTGATGATTTGTCATGTTAATGGATTTTTAAGATTAATATAAGTAGTTGGTTCGTCAGCAGAG
This sequence comes from Heliconius numata, assembly GCA_016802625.1. Taxonomy (NCBI): domain Eukaryota; kingdom Metazoa; phylum Arthropoda; class Insecta; order Lepidoptera; family Nymphalidae; genus Heliconius; species Heliconius numata. The sequence continues at coordinate 2,900 of JAEBDU010006327.1, read as the reverse complement.
TCAGTCAGTCAGAGTCACAGGCGGACACTACTACATACACAGTACTAGGATATTAAATAGCATTACGAATCTATTTATCATCCAGTCATAGAACATCAGTGGTATACATTATATCAACCACCAACACCATATAAGCATATGGTGCGTACCACGAGCGCACTGGGGGGCGGCATCAGTCACGATATCCTTAGTTAATATCGCTATAAGAGTTCGCATAAGCTCATCACGTCATCTACCGCGATATTAAATAAATAAATATTTGATATTATAATTTTTATAAACTCACTCCTAACCCTCTTTATAATATTATCTATATACTAGCGGACGCGCGCAGCTTCGCTTCCGTATTTAAGGGTGAATTCTAATAACCCATGAAACATGTGTTCAATGAAATATTTTTAAGAGTCTAAATTTCAAATTTTATAAAAATCGGTGGCGATTTAAAGATTTTTCCATACAAACTTTCCACCCCTTATTTGCACCCTTAGGGGGTGAATTCTAGAAAACCATGAAACACGTGTTCAATTAAATACTTTTAAAAATCTAAATTTCAAATTTTATAAAAATTGGTGCCGATTTAAAAAATTTTCCATACAAACTTTGAACCCATGTTTCACCCCTTTAGGGTTAAAATTTTTCAAAATCCCTTCTTAGTGGATGTCCAGAATACGAAAGTAAACATCTGTCCAAATTTCTCGTTTCTACGCACAGCGGTTACGGCTGTGCGTGCGTCTTACCTCAGTCAGTGAGGACAAGTCCTTTTATATATATAGATTAGTAAAGATAATAGCTACGTTTCCGAGTCTAACCACGCACGGCGCGACGACTTACACGTTTTTTTCTCCCCTATTTTAACACTGTGATGGCTTCTAAAATATCAATTGAACGCATTTAATTGAATAAGGAATACCTACTGTATTGTTTAAACTGTAAGCAATAATAAATTCATGCAATTATGTTAATTTGTGATCATTGCAAGTCAGGAGTTGGTGAACGAAGCAAGCAGGGAGCGTAGCCCCCTATTTATGTTATTTTATATTTGGTACGAGTCTTTCAGAGCATCTTATTTACTAGTACCACGGCGCCATGCCTTACGTCTGTTACCCACCCCCCCATATTATAAACCAGACACCGGTCGCGACACTCGGGCCGTCCATACAAGAACGACTCTCAATCAATACCTATGGTATTAAAAATGCGTTGATTATATAACCATCTCTTAAAGACTTATAAAATGTAACACATTGTAAGGTAATCTGACCACAGATACATTAAGTAGGAGGCATCAAAACTCAAGAACTGAACTTCAAAAACATGCAAAAGAATTTATCATTTCAAACCAACAGTTCTTGGGATTAACGCGCTCAAACAAACTAACTTCACACGTAGACCACCGTTCAAAAGATAAAGGTTAGTAGAAACACTTACAAACCAAGGTTTTCAAGTTCAGTTTACATTAAATAACACTTTTGCATTAATACTTTGTAATTTGTACTTTGTAATCGCATTATAAACCAGCTTTTACAAGCTGTAACCCTGACTGTAGGTAGGTTACTTTGAAACCATGAAGCAAGAACTACAGGTTCGAATTCAAAAAATAAAATGTTTTACGAATTTTATTTGAATCAAGAATTTTTGAGATTAGCGGGAACTACCAAACAAAGTCATCAGTTTTATAGCATTTTTATTTTTGATGGTATTTTTTGTCTATTTACGGCTTGTATGGGATAACAAATTCAAATTGGATACAATTATCTGATTAGTTTGCTTTGACTTTAACGTCGATTTGAATGTAATTAATTATAAGGATTATTGAGATTTTTCCCCCCATTGTCTTTTTCTAACTTTTTTAGTACTTTATGAGGCCACCTAGTAGAGAAGGAAAGCATCTAAACGAAATAATTCGATTTCCGCTACAGAGAGTGAATTATTTTCATTGCACAGAAACAAAATTCACAACTCAACTTGCAATGTCTCCAAAAGCGTAGAACGGATTGTCTCGAAACTACTTTTCTCTGTCTACTCTGCTATACGGAATAAAAAAGCTTCTCGCTATACCTCTCTCATTATATATTTTTTAAAATCAGTTAAGTACATCTCTGGTAACAAAACAAAGCTTAAACTAATTCATATTCCCCCGTGCGGAAATCGAACCCACAACCACACCACTCACACGCTGTGCCACTACGCTACGACCACGTACTTATATTAAATTTGAAGAATTTGTTCACAAGATCTTGAACCCTGTTCTCTCGACCATAACATCGAGTCATTTTTAAATTGTATACCAATTATGGTATAATTGAAATAATTAGACATTCCATTTAACATGTGGTGCCACAGTAGCCACAGCCTATTATTACATAGGTTACAGGTTCAATAAACCAACATTTTTATTCATAAAATAAAAAAATAGGGTTAGAGAAAAGAAGGGATACCTATAGTTCAATATCATATAGGCAGAAAGAAAATAGTATTAAGACACTCCGTTTTTTCGCTTTTGGACTAAATTTTGTACTCTCCGTGTTAAATGATAGAAATGAATCCCGCGTTTTGTGGTAGTTGAAATTAATGAAATAAATAATGATATGACGATTGCTTATGTTAATTACTATTATATAAAATAAAAAAAATATATATATTGTTCATTGAAGTGATTTTTTTTCATATTAATATTACATAAACAAATAATGAATAAAAAATATCAAAAACATTGCCAGCTATTAACTAAGTAAGAAAAAATTACCTTAAATAATCCAAGTCCAATTTCAATTGAGTATCCCAAGAATTAATTGAAGTTTCACAATTTAAAAAAAAAACTATAAATATTAAATTAAAGATTAATCGACATTAAAAACACGTCCTTTTCTTAACTAATGAAGTGACAGCATAAGGTAAAT
>JAEBDU010006326.1:0-16992 GCA_016802625.1 Heliconius numata | reverse complement strand
GAAAATACATTAAGCTACAAAAAAAATATTTTAATTTAGATGACAGACAGATCTTAGTTTAAATCCTAATTGGAGGATCATCATCTCATATCTACAATACAATATTATAGACGTTACTCTTGAGACCAACTTAGCGTAATCGTTTACAGAATCGTGATAGTTGTGGGTTCAACCAATAAATAAGAGAATGATTTATTTTCATTTCCCTATTTTCTATTAAGTTAAGTTCCGCCAACTCCGCATACAATATCTCAAATTAGGGTAAAAAATTGTATTTTTTAATGTAAGGTGGAAAAAAACACAAAAAAAAACAAATAATTAAAATAAAAGAAACAATCGTTAAATGATTGCATCACGTTCTATCTGCAACAGGCAGGATATCGAGAATCAATTTATATTGAAATCTTGTTAACGGCACCTCTATTGAGATGTAGAACGATAAATGATTTTTCCGAAGTTTCCACTTTTTCTTCCTTTCATTTTTTATATTACATCGTAAATATGCAAAGGGGTTGTAAATAGGATATTTTTTGTGTTGATGGCAGTATAAGGGCAAAATATAATAATATAACATTGTTTTTTTAAAAGTAATTTAAACAAGTGTTTTAGGAAAGTTATCAAACGTAACTGATTTGTTTATAGAGAATTAACCATTGGACGATATCTGAAAATTGTCATTCAAAGGTTATGGGTTCTATGCCCACTCAAGGGAGTAAAGTATATCTTCGCTCTGCTAAGAATACTAAACGCGACGTTGAGTTACGTGACTCAATAATCATAGTAAATACCAAATTATCATTTTATAAAATAAAATACAAATAAGAGTTTAGTTAAAAAGTTGCATCGTAAAATATGTTCAGATTTCAATTTATCTTGCACCTTTCTTGCATCACAAGTGACGCTAGCTCAAATCAGTTTAAACGAGATTGATCTCCTAAGGCTATGTAAATATAAAAGTACAATGTATTATGTAAAATTAATACAAAAACAGTTCAAGCTCTTACTTTTTAAGTCACTTTCGTTCTCTACTTTGCGTGCGTAAACGCAATAGGTTGTGGGTTCGATTCCCACTCGAGGAAATAAATATTTAATATTTTTCGCTCGCTTTAGTAGTAAGGAGCCAAAGCGGTGCGTTAAGTTGAGTTTGACACCACTCAACACGCAATGCCTCGAGAATTCGGCGGAAAGTAGGTAGCGGAGTGTCTTAACACTAAGCTCCTTCTGCCTACCCTGCTACAGCGGGATATAGCGTGAAGCTTACAAAAAACTTATAAATGACTTATGAAATTCAGACTACGTAATACTAGCTTAGTTATTTAAGCAGAAATATTTTTTCAAACGAGAACCGAACCCATTATATTCGTCTAAAGTACAGGAAATTGCAGCTAAATATCGTTGTTTACTTCAAACTGTCTCAGTAAATACCCACAATCCACTTACAGTAAATAGTAATAGTATGCAATCCGTCAAATGCAAGAGCGCTATCGAACCCCACTGGGAGCGAACCGGCGTAAGACGACTTGGAATGCAAATCTCTGTGAGATCGAAGCGGAGACACGTGGAAATTCAATTTGAGTGCAAAAATTATATTTGAACTAGAAATAGTATATTTGAACTTTCTTTACGGTTCTTTAAAGGCAAAGATTTTATCAGCAATCAATTGTCTTGGAAATTATTGTAATATACTGTTTCTTTTAAGCTTCACTCTGAATGGAGCATCAAGACATTCCACTCCCGCCCGAATTTCTAGATAATTAACATAAAATAGAGAAACAGCCAAAATCGTTTGTAAAAAACACGTTTTTTATATTTTTCCACGTACGCCATACATTTTTTTGCATTTCCGTTCCAGCATTCATTAGCAGCGAGTACTGTCTATCCTAAAACACAGCGCTCAAAGGTGCAACAAACAAAGGAGTTCTTTCATACTTCGATGGACTCTTTGTCAGATGTCCTTTCTCCATGGAAAAGGGTAGACCTTTATAATTTTCAAAGTTTAAATTTTGAAGAAAATATTGAATAACTCTTTTGTTCTGGTTAAAGTTTGTCTAAATTTCATGCATTAATAAATTTCTGTTTATTCCAGATTTGGTTAAGTATCAAGCTATACGTATCCCGCACGTGGTAGGGGTGGGTAGATTGAACCTGGAAATCTTATATTTAAAACACTCTGTTCCCATTACGACAATTCCGTTCCCTACTTCACACCGAATTCTGCATTGCGTGTTGAGTAGCGGAAATCGAAGCCGCCGATTTATTCAAAAATAAAACAAAAATATAGACAAAAAAGCATAAATTATGTAGAAAAAAGAAATACCGTTCATATTTGAACTTCTCACTTTAACTCAATTCCAGCTGACATCTGATTCGCTATCACAATATTAGAACTGTTAACTTGGAAACTTTCAATATTGTTAGACGTTTTGATTCAATTATCTCACCGTGACGAGGGATTTGCGGTTGCTTAGTGATAAAATGTACTAATATAATATTTATTACTGTAATTTAGTCTGACACTTTTTTCCGCAAAGTAACGTTACTAATGGGAACCTAGCCTTAGGACAAGCAATCAAGGACAAGCAATTAATATGGAATATTAAAATAAATAGGGTCATAAAATTTGCTTTATTTTTCCCGCACAACAGGATGAGAGAGTAGTTTATAATTAAGACATTCCGTTGCTCACTTTCCACCTAAGTTTAAAAATGCTGCTGTTGATTGGCGTAACTCAACTTCACGCCTTGTGTAACAATCAATAAGATGTAAATAATTAACATACTTTACTATTTTTTGAAAAAAAAAATAGTAATTGAGTTATCTTCTAAATCAACTTTAAAATTACCATTTCTTAATAAGTTTATTATTGACGAGAAATCCATGAAAACAAAGCCTCTTAGTATAACGTACATTCTATTTAAAATCAAGCGACCCGGTGCTTAACTACTAAATACAACTCTAGAAGCTCTACCTTAGTCCGTATACTATTTCCATTATAATTATTTTGTATAAATTTATGTATTCATATATTTTTTTTAATAGTTAAAAAAATATAATAGAAGCAACAAAAAAGAACAAAAATACTCGTATATTCAAACAAAATTTAACGAAAACATTTTAAAAAAAACACAAACAAGAAACCATATTTGCATTAAAATATATTCTACCGTATAAAAGTCACCTTTAAGCCCCAAAGGTGGGTAGAGTGGAAAAATATACATAATTCGATAATAAAACGACGAATTGCGGTGATGAGGCGTGAAGTGCTCGCGAACTTCATATTTTGGGAACAGTGAATTTTAAGTAATGTAATTTGCCAACTTTTAGTAAAACGCTGTTCTTTAGATGAAGTGACGTTGGACTTAAAGTTTCAATTTATTTAATTTTCTCTATTATTATAAAAATGCACTTTATCCCGCACCTAGCTTGATAGGCAGAGGGAACTTGGGAAAGAACACATGAGAAATGAATTATATTTATTTCCTGGCTCTAGTGAGAGGACCAAGCCCAATAGGTAATGTCTTGAAGAACTGGAAGATAATGGATAACAGTGTGTTTGGCTATAGGTTCCCTCTGCCTATTTGGCTATGTTTGGGATATAATGTGTAGCTTTAAATTGCCAATCTCTTGCATATGAAAAATTACTCTTAAAATATATGTATTTTTAATAAGATTACCATCTCTAGCCCGTGTTCTTTCATATAATCCATAGATTTTAAAACTAAAGCATAAATTGTAGAGATATGTTTAATTATTATTTATGACTTTATAAACTTTCTTATTCAAATTTTAGTTTGAAATTTTAATAAACTAATTTAGACTAAACACATAAATAAATTAGACTAAACACACATATAAAAATTATAAAAATGTGTATAAAAATATAACTCCGCCGGGACAGCTGTTAGCTGCCGTGACCAGGATTCGAACCTGGGTTACTACGGCCACAACGTAGGGTCCTAACCACTAGACGATCACGGCTATCGGAGTTGTTATATATAACTGCAAAATAAGCGTACCAGTGCCAATTAAACTTTCTCTTTCAAGTGTCCAAGCGGTGTCGTAACATTTTGCTCCAGTTTTTTATTACTGTAAGCACGCGAAATAACAGTATTTATTTTGAAATAAGATTTGAAACTGAATGACAAACATAAACTTAAATCTCTATTGAATTATGTTTTTCATTTTTACCTATTTTTCCTGTCGTTTTATTAATTAACAATATAAGTACTTAATTCTGTACTATTTAAAAAAAACAACCATTTTAATTAATTCTTTAATAAGTAATTTTACTGTTAAGAGTAAAGTTCACGTGCCCTCGATCTCGAAAACTGATAAGAATTTGTCGCTGTAATGTGTATGACCCCTATGTCAACCCTTTCTAAATACAACATTCAGTTTGCTCATACAAATGTTAGAAACAGCTTTTCTATACGTTACCTGTAAATATAGAGTAAATATATAGTAACTAGTTCTAACTGTAAATGAATAGTAAAAATCTATATCCAATTTAAGCCCCCTTTAAAAGTGCTATTCTGCAACAATTAATTTAGAAAATGGTATAGAAATCATATCACACATCACGGAAGCCTTCCAAGCGCTCTGGTCACTAAGACCTGTGTTCTTATCAAGCTATTTCGAAAATTTTATACGCTTTTACAATTTATTAATGTTGTTGGCATTTCTATAGATGTTTACATGTTTCAAATACCCAAAGATTCCCCAAAACATTTTTTTTATACCCACCTACATGCAGTTACATTGCTGTTTCGTATAACAAATGATCAGTCAAAATACAATAAAAAATATATTTAAATGATAGAAACAAACTCAAAACATTTTTAATTACGTGGCAATGTAATATAGAAAGTTTAAAACTAGATACAAAAGAAATAATTATTATAAAACGAATCTGTAGTTTTCAGCATAGCAGTAAGAATCACTTAATAGCAGTCCCTATACTAGCAAATCACACAATGTGTTAACTCTCAATTCATAAAAAAAAACAACGAAGTTACTTAGGAAGACAGTAATCGTTACTAAATTTTCATTATTATTCAATTTAATTTTATAATTAAAAATAATTTCTTAACAATTTAAATATTTTACTAATTTCGTCACTCTTTGTATTACAAAACAACATTTTGACTCGGTTAATTGAAATTAATAGCACTGAGTTATAAAATTAATTTATCATCTGAAAATACGATTGTATTGTTTCTTTGGACGTTCTTATATAGAGAATTTATGTGATATATATTTTTTAAATTTCCACCATGTTCAAAGTATACAGAAGTAGTTAGGGAAATCAAACAAGGCCGTTTCCCACGTATTGCCCAAATTTATAAACATTGCATATGGAGTGGTGGAACTCTACGTCGCTTTTATCTTTTTACTAGAGCTGGGAAATACAAATATTTTTATTTATCCAGAGTTGGAATCAAATCCATAATCAAAATTTAAATTACTACTTTATTATCTAAAACATTATTACTATATAATAATATTATCATATAATTGATATAACATAGACCTTGTGGTTCTATAGAAGTCTATATGCTTTAGAATTAACCTTAGCTATTCATTTATCCAATTTGTACCTTGTCTAATGTAATTGAATATCATAGTACCATTGGAGATAACGTGCTAATTGGTGTTAGGCAGATGGAGATGTTAGATATTCTCCTTATCCTGTTATATTTGGGACTAAGTAGTTTCTATTTCTATAATAAATTTTGTTTATTTTTTAGAGAAATGAATTGGATGTCAATTTCTTATAACTATTTTTACTAAATACTGTAAAGTAAAAACTTTAATATGAAATGATTAAATGAAGTAAATATATTTATTTTTAATCTTCGTATGTACACTTATAGTTAAATATTTTGAACTGTGCCTATTGACAACGAGGCAAAGCTCGGCGTTATGTTCCGCCACTCAATACACAATGCCACCAGAATTCAGGGGAAGGTGGGTAACAGAATGGATTTGTTAATGGATTTAACGGATTCTTATTAAAACACTTCCGTTTTGCGTATGAATAGCAGCGTAGGCAGAGAAACCCTGACAACCGACCCAGAGTCAAGGATTAAAATTAGGTTCCCAGGTTCCTTCTACCTACTTTTCTATATGCGGAATACAGCGTGAAGTTAAAAAAATATACTTAACTCACATATCCATTACTAACTTTATATGTAAACACAGAACATAATATGATAAAGCAAAATTTAATAATTTCAACGTTTCATTCAGAAGCACTTAGTGGATTGCAACGATATCGGGACAAACATTTACGCCATCATCCCTTAAGCCACCCCATTGTGAAGAACGTATAACACTGAGTCACCGCATAGAGCTTTACTCGCTGTAAACGATCAGTTGCGGTCTGTGTTATAGCGGTAGAGTAAATTAATAGTTATCTTAGTGTCACTTATGTAGTGTAATCTAGTGCTTAGACACTCCGTTTCCTACTGTTTACCTTTCTACATAAATATTGTAAGCGGTAGAACTTAACGTCACGCTTTGTCTTATCAATATGAATGGATAGATGGATGGATGGAGGATTGTGACATTTTAATTATTAAATAATTTATAATAATATAATATGCCGTTTCATTTCATGAATGAATCAGTTGAATGAATTATAAATTCCTGTAATGTAAATTTTTCAAAAACATTTTCGTTCATTTGGTCTTTTCTGAAAAGAAAATGTGAGGTTTCGTTTCATAACTATTACGCTTCGAAGCAGTCGGATAGTAAAAAAGGTCAATTTAACGTAAGTATCTTCATTAGAATGAAAATCACTCAGATTTAACATTTATCAATATCGAGAATTCGACGGAAAGTGAGGAATGAAAGAGCCTTAATGGAACCGGAGTATCTTAACACTAGGCGCTCCGGTTCCCTCTGTTCATCCTTTTATCTACGAGATAATGCGTGAAGCTAAAATAAATACAAACCCGCTTACACCACCACTCAACCCATCGTGATCCGGTAAAAATATTATCTCCATACTGTCGCTCCATTGTTGGTCGGTACGCCGCGTCGCTGCAAGCATTGTGCCTCGTGACCGCCGGCGCTTACGTGCTATACTGGGATTTTATATGAGCTTAGTTGAGTTAGAGGTTATTTATATACTGGAAATAGTAACTAGTATTTGTTATTTTGAAAGATATTGCACACTGTACACTGTTCAAGAATATTTAGAGGATAAGCATGTATGGAATTAATGTCTATTGAATGTAATGCAGGATAGCTGCCAGCAAATGTAATAGATTGCACCATTGATTTTGAAAAGAGCAACTGTTGAGTTTCTTGCCGGCTCTTCTCAGCAGAACTGTCTTCCGAACCGGTGGTAGCTTTTTGTTCATATGTTCATTCTACGATTCAAATGTGCTTATAATAATTGCCTATTTGAATAAAGGATATTTTGAATTTGAATTGTTATTAGTAAAAATGAGGCCATCATCGACTGTAAGCACGGCGGTTGTGGGTTCAAATTCGCACTCGGAGAAATAAATTATTTAATATTTTAATTACTCGAAAGTTGGGTGGGGTGGTGAAAGCGGAGTGTTTTAACACTAGCTACCCTCTGCCTAAAAATAATAAAGGCCTACTTACCCATTTGTACTGGATGGATTGGAAGAACATGTTCTTTCTGTTTCATTTTACCCATGTCAAAACTCGTTAGTTGTGCATATAAATGTTTGTATATTATAGTTTGTTGGATACTTAAGCGCCTATGTCCAATATCTTTATACAACAAAAGCAATTTGCCCTAAAAAGTTATAAAAGACAACATGAGATGGCAGTGATGACAGAAATATATCACAGTTCAGATCGTTATGTTATCTTATGGGAAACTGATAACATCAAAGGCTCGTTACACGCCATACAATGATATCGTGTGAATGGCAATATAAGCTATATAAAAAAGCTACTTTGGAAGTTGAAGCTTTTATACAGGACCTTCATGATTTTAATTCATTTAAATATATACTCCATGTAAAATTAATTTTTACCAAAAAGAAAAACCGACTTCTAACAACGAACTAAAAAGTGAAAAATAATTTTACAAAGATTTTATAATTTTGAAGTCGGTGCCAAGTAGAACAAACAAGCTTAGTAATTAGATATTGTAGTAAAGGTGTTGTAGCATTAGCTTGACAACGACTTCAAAATTATAAAATCTTTGTAAAATTATTTTTCACTTTTTAGTTCGTTGTTAGAAGTCGGTTTTTCTTTTTGATAAAAATTAATTTATTTTACGATTTTTAGTGATGGGTAGATCTTAAAATGATGCTTCTTGAACGAGTGGTGATGGTGGTGGTAGTGGTTGTCAACGAATGGTTGTGATTGTTCTATGTAAAACTTCATTTAATTAGCTATTATTTTTGTGCAAAGTTACATTTTGGTATATTGACAAGAACATACATAAAAAGTATTCGGGTAAATTCGGAATCTCCTTTTTTTGAAGTTGGTTGAAAATGAGAACATCCTCTTTTTTGAGATTGGTTGAAAAGAAATGCAACAATCAGGAAACTCACTTCTGACATCAATTTAAAAAGTTTTTGCTTGTAACTATTACAGTATAATCATTTTTTTACCAAAAAAAAAACAAACTTTCTCAATTTTCACCGGATTCCATAATCGGAACCTAACCAAACTTTCACCAAATTATCCTTGAAGTGTATCCTTTCAAATAAAAAAAGAATCATCAAAATCGGTTGGCGCGACATTGAGTTATTCGGCTATTTGTCGCGCACATACCTAATGCAAATTTAAGACTTATGTGATTTTCTCATAGATACCATTGTCAGACATGGACCAAAAAAAATGGGACCATTCGGGATGCATCACCTTTCAAATAAAAAAAAAATTCAAAATCGGTTCACCCAGTCAAAAGTTATGAGGTAACAAACATAAAAAAATAATAAAAAAAAATACAGTGGAATTGATAATCTCCTTTTCTTACAGAAGTCGGTTAAAAATCCACTAACAGTAAAGTATACTAGAGCTATGGGGACCGCATTAAACAAATTAATCTAAAATAAATAAAATAATAAATGCGCCCTCGTGGTACATAATGCGATAATACATATCACGCGATGGTCGTGGGTTCGATCCCCACAAGAGGGACCGAATTACTTTTTTTAGTATGCCACAACACTCAATGCCTACACCTATATATACAGTATGAAGATGATTATTTTTTTTTAGTTTCAATACATGTGGCTCACATACATATTTATATACAAATGTTTATTTTCTGTCATACAAATTTATTTTGTATTTATATTTATTCTTTAGCTATTATTCACTAAGAGGACCAATCATTCAATATCGTGAAGGGCGACATTAATCTCTAAGGAAACCTTCTCCTTTAAATAGACAGGTTCATTTGAAGGAAAATATTGATAAATTTACCTAATTTAGATCGTGTTATAAATAAAATTAAATGAGAATCGAAAGGTAGTACTTTCATAGTATACTGTACAAAAAAATTCAACAAGCAGCAGTTTAAAATACAAATTTTATTTATTAGCACTCCCGCTATCTACACAAACCCAATGATGTTTCGTTTATTCAATTGGTTCACTGGTTTGACAGTTACAAGAGAACAAAGAAACGGACATACATAAATACACGCTAGAAACAATCGTATGTCAACCTTTTTGGGCTTCGCCATAGTTGTGTAAAAATACATATACTTACATAGATTTTTACAATGTTAAGTAACTACACGAAAAACCGGATACGTTGAAAAGTAGGGAAAGCTTGATATGAGGCTAAGATTTCCTTTTTTTCCACTTTCAGGTTCTAACATGGCGGTCTACCAAAGAAAAAGTAGTGTCAGATATTGCACTTTGAGTGGCCAAACTTAATGGGTTTGTCTTATCAGATCAATAAAGTTAAAGTGATTGACTGCTCCGAGTTGAAATCGAACTCACAACTATTGCTATACGCTGCACTGTCCTTTTTACACATAATGCGTGTATTTACTTTTCGAAATTACTTCAGTTCAAATATATTATAACGTGAAATGTTTTCCATATAGGGTTGAAACTCCTTTTCCAATCTCTTTGTCTTTAAGGAAAAATGCGAGAGTACTCATGTCACAATGTATGAAAAGGGCAGAACAAACAAGGCAATTTATATCCCTTTCAATACAGGTTCCATGGTGTAATGGTGAGCACTCTGGACTTTGAATCCAGCGATCCGAGTTCAAATCTCGGTGGAACCTTCACACAAAATATAAGTGATTGTTTTTTTATTACTTTTCGATTACTTACTTATATTTAGTTCCCCATTTTTTCCAAAATTTCAAGACTCTAAATTTGAATTTAAAATGTATAGTATATAGTATATGTATAGTAATTAAACTTCAAAAGAAGTTGTTTTTATTTTTAAATCAAAATAAACAAAAACACTTGATATTATAAAGAAACAATTCTAAAAAGTAATTTACTTTCAACCTTACTATTAAGCTCTTTAAATAGATCAGAACGTATAACGTTCAACGGGATTAGACGATCTCTAATTAAGCTAAAGCCAAGATGATCTAAAGTGGATTCGACAAGAAACAGATAATGGTACAGTTCCTCGAAACAATTAAATTTTCTAAGCTTCTTGAGGAAATTGCAAGAGAAAATTGCAAATAATGAAAAATGTTTGGTCGTTGTGACCCAGTGAAACAGTATCAGAGTACAGCGATGGTTGTGGACACGATCTTCACTCGAGTAATGATTGTTGTATTTTAATTTTTTTAACCCCTTTTGAAAGACGAAGAGAGAGAGAGAGAGAGATCCGAGACTGAACACGAAATGTCGTGAATTTTTGATTGGTTTAGGCTAATTGTTTTTTTTTTAATTAACTCATTATCCCATATACATAGAGTAGAGTAGGCAAAGGAAAGCTACTCTGTCCCGCTGGTCCACAAAATCGACGGCTAAATGGTCATATTGATTTATATATTACTATTTATATTATGTTGAATTTCTCATTCTGGAAAAAAAACTCAGTGTTGAATTTTTTAAACTTTTTTTTTTAAAGTATTTAACTTCACAATATTTACTCAGCAGCCAGCCAGTTCAAATACAATACAAATTTAAATCCAGTACAGTGCTAGCAAAACATTAATTAAAAAAAACTTAAATATGATATAAAAAATAATGATTGCATACTTTTAAAAACAAACATGATGATAAAATGATATTTTTACGAATTTCATTTAACAGGTATAAATAAAAGCTTTTTCCTTTCAAAGCAACAAAAACACTTTACAGCTCTACAAAGTAGTATTTAACACCTTTACGACTGTACTCTGATACTCCATCCCCTTTTAAACTCAACGTAACAATTAAAGTTGATATAAACTACTACATTGTAACGAATTCAAGTATTTTGATTTTCATATAAAATGGCGAGGACATGGTGGCGCAGCGGCACAAGGGTGTGACTGTAACGCGCTGGTTGTGGGTTCGATCCCCACTCGAGGAGGTGAAATATTTATTTACGTTTATATTTCCATTTCTTCGCTCTGGTGTCGAGGTAAAGCGCGGCGTTGAGTTCTGCCACTCAACACGCAATGCCTCCAAAATTCGGCAGAAAATGGGGAACGGGGTGTCTTAACACTAAGTGCCCTCTGCCTACCCTGCTGTGTGCGGGATACAGCGTCAAGCTGAAAAGAAAAAAAAATCGCAGCGAATATTATGTATTGATATAGGTTTTTTATATAAAAAGACATTGGAATTTGCAAATTTACTCAAAACTGAAATGAAATAGTTTCTATGTGGATATTTCGTCGTCGTGGTTCAGTAATTATGCTATCGACTGTGCGCAATAATTATAGATTCATATCCTTTTAGGGTAATTTGTATAACGTACTGTAGTAGTCTTGTTTATTTTGATTGAAAAAGACAAAGAAGATTGTGTTCCAGCATTCGCTACCTTGCTCTTTAAAAGTAATAGTCAAAGATACGATTTTTAAGGCGGAGGAGAGTTATTAAAAACATATTAATTAAACTAAAAATATAAAGAAAACCCCCACTCAACATACAATGTTACGTAAGTTGCGTAGAGGTTAGGGAACATTATATAAATCTAACTGAAAATTTAATCTGACTGCCTCCTAGGTATTCGTGTTTTGAGGTAATTTAACTTGGCTGGAACTTATCACTGAAGATATTCACTAATTAAACCAAGTTAATTACCAATGTGGATACTTGATGTACATGGTTTGAAATTGTTTTTAATATTAGCCTCATTTTAAGGTTTACTGATAAACATAAGATTTTTAAATAAAATTTATGTTCTACCCTCATCAACAACAAATCTTATCTTTACGTTTTAAATATAAATACTCCTTTTTGACGTCGGTTAAAAAATAATATAAACAACAGTCTACTGTCAGTTTCTATCATTGCAAGAGAAAGCCACGTCGATTAAATCGATAATTTATCATACATATTTCATGAGTAAAAGTCAATAAACATGTATTAGATACAAAATTATGTATTAAGCTAAACCAGTTGATCAACCCTTAATGTATTCCATACATTTTCTTCATCAAAATCAATTTGCTGGGATTTTCTGATAATAAATAAATTAGATTGTGAGTACATATTTCTTTATATTGATTTCTACTATAATTAAAGTATATATCATTATATTCTAAAAGCTATTAAAAATAAGTATTGAAATCAACGTGGCTTAATGGGACAGCGTTTAATTGTAAACGTGATCGTTGTGGGTTCGATTTTCACACAGAGTAATGGATATATTTCTTTTGGTTAGGATCACTTTATAATTCAACGGAATGTGGAGAAGGGAAGAGCCTTATACTAGGCTCCCAAATGAATTAAAAAAAATCCTATCCTCTTATTAATCTATAGTCTTTTAAATTTATATATTTTGCTAATTTTAACAATATTTTTAAACTCCAGTAACACGACTAAGCTAGGCTATCTCCAATTCAGAACAGTCATACTTACTTACAGTCTGTTGGAAGGTTTTGAAACTAAATCAATTTCAGATTCGTACATTTTGCCGAATTAGGTATTTGAAATTAACAAAACTTTTGTTATAGACAGAATGAGAACAAAGTAATTTCTATAGTTTCTATATTCAGCTTTACGCCGTACCTATACTAAATTTTTGAAGGCATTGCTTGTTGGGTAGCGGAACTCAACGCCGCGCTTTGACTCTACACCAGAGCGGATGTGAAAATATTAAATATTTCAATTCCTAGAGTAGGAATCGAACCTTTATAATTGAACTAAATATGCATTTATATTATAGCTTGAATTAAACTAGAGCACTTCTTTCACAATAAAATTTCGTCGTTTGCGCATACCGTTATGTAAGTGAAAGTAATTTAAGATTATATTCGCAATTTACGGAGCAACCGTTATCAACTCCGATAGCCGTGATCGTCTAGTGGTTAGGACCCTACGTTGTGGCCGTAGTAACCCAGGTTCGAATCCTGGTCACGGCAGCTAACAGCTGTCTCGGCGGAGTTATAATTTTATTTTATTGTTAATCATTGTACTAAGATTTAAGGTGTAATTTTTATTATAGATACGTTTTTATTTTCTTATTATTTTAGTTTTTTAATAAAATATAAATAAATAACTAAATTCCGTAAGCTATTTTGCTACTCTCATTGTCGGCTAAATTATTTCTTGTTATCCAAAAGTTATAGGCATCTATCAATTCAAATTCAACTCTAGGAGTTCCTAAATAAAATAAGAAATATTGTATGACACATAATTATTTTTGATTAAGATATCCTATTCAGATTAAGACACTTCCGTTCCCCACTTACCACCTAATTCTGGAGGTTTTGCGTTTTACGAGGTGGTATTACACTCGCGTTACCTTGTTACCAGGGAAAGAAAATATTAAATATTTAATTTCCTCGTATAGAAATCGAATCAACAACCCATCGTGTTGGCACAACTGGTTTCTTAATACATTTATTTTAATATAATTCTACATAACTGAAAAACTTAAAGAGATATTATACTTAACAAGTTACACAGAGAAGCGGTTTGAAAACTTGCTTTAATACAAAACTTGTGATGTTGAAAATTAGTACACGCTTACTGAAACGATGTACTTAAAAGTTTACTCATAAAGTTTTTATAGTGTTTATAATAAAATAGTGTAAAATAAAATTATTAGCAATGGTTTTAGATTCGATTCTCACTTGGTGTTTGTTTTATTTTATTTATTACAATGTTTTTTATTATAATACAAAAATTATTTCATAGCACGTAATTGGTAGAAACTGGGTGCCTTGAAATTTGTATTTCTAAAGTATCTAATAAATTTCATGTTCTATTGATTATTTCTTGTAACAAAGATATATTCAGCATTATGTTGAATGTTTTATTCTATTTGAAATGATTTATTCCAAATATGTAGTGTAAGTTACTAAATGTATGGTCAGTACCGCATTAAACGATCTAAGGAACAGACGTGTGTTTGCGGTCTATAGCCCTCACCTCACAAACATTACAAAATATAACCAATTTGACGACCATTCTTGCCCCACAATGGATTTGAAGCCGCAACAATTGTACTCGTATATCTCCAAATTCTCACTAACGTCTAATAGCTTCAAAGCTATCGTACCATAATAACATTTATTTCTAAATAACATTATTCCGTTTATTTCCCAGCAGATCGTATAAGTATCGGCGAAGTTATCGAAGACATCGTAACAAAGAATTCCAGTAAAACTCTAAAGATAAGTCTATTTTATATATGGCGTCGTAAACACAGTGGAGGTCTATAAGAATTTAACGCGATTACAATAACTGTAGAATAGGAATACAAGTTGATATATAAGAGTAATATAAACATATTATGGTATTTCTAGTCGTGTTTGTGTAGGTAGAGGGAACCTAGTGTTAAGACACTCCATCTCTCATTTTCCTGATATTTCTCTATTTCTCTCATTATACAATCAATCACTGAGATTTAAACACAAAGGGTAACCGCAGTATCAACATGGACGTGCAGTTTGCTTTCAATCAGCAATTAGGAACTGTAAATTGCAACCATTTCAGTGCCTATTTATTTTATTGTAGCAATTGTTAAATACATATATACATATATTTTTTATATATGTATGTATATAAATTATACGTATAATATCTAAGTAATTTGCAATTTAAAAAAATTGACAAAAACACCATATAATTATTTAAACATTTTTTTAGTTAGAATTTTAATAGTTATTTCCTTTTAATATTTGTTTCCTTGCTTAATTAATAATTTTAGACATAGGCATTATATACCTTTTATAACTAATACCAGAAAAAATTAAGCAATTGAAAAGAACCATATAAATAAAACTACTCCATAATTAATAATCAAATAATTTTCCCATTAAAAATGTGCTTAAAATAAGGCACACGGCACACACAATTAAAATTGCATACTGAAGTACAAACACAAGATTAAAATCGATAATTAGAAATATCGATTAGGTACTTTAAGTACTTTGCAATCGACTTAAGTATTCTCATTCCATGTTTGCGCGTACCTGATACACAGAGTACCATTCGCGTTAATTGAAAACCAGCATATTCGATTCAGATGTGGAATCGAATGCAATGTTGCATTCATTCGATAAGACTGTTTTTAATTACATTTATAAATTTGCGAAATCGTTTTAAAATATAAAAATATATTTTAATTCTTTCAAATAAAGTTCTGAAAAATTCTTCTAATATGTTTTTAATGAAATATAATTTATCAAAGAAAAAAATCCTTCGAGCCGGATTTGAACCAGCGACCTATGGATGACAGCTTAGAGTCCCTCTACAGTCCACCGCTCTACCAACTGAGCTATCGAAGGCTTATTGTACAATTACATTTATCCTAATATAATAATAAATTAAAACGTTTTAAAAACGTCTAAAGTATGCCGAAAAATTATAGCATACCCAATTGCAACAAGTGCACAGAAAATGTCAGTGTGACTTAATTTTGTTGAGCATTTGGACTTAAGTATTGAAGACCTACTACAATTAACATTACGGTTTCCCCGCAAAGAAAAGTAGTGTCAAGACACAACGTTCTCAACTTTCTGCCCTGTTATGAAATATTACGTGTTAAGTGACCGTGTGAATTTACCTGTGAGGAAACTGAACCAACTACCATTGTGTTTACAATAAAGAGGTTATTTTCACAATTCTATACGTCTTAAATTAAAACAAAGAAAATAAATATAGATTTTCGACTACTATACTTATTAATCAAAAGTCTACCTGTTTATCGCCTCATACATAAGATTCTCAAAAGCATATAATCCATGCCCTCAGGCTGTGGCTCATTGATTGCGGTCGGAGCTGCCCTAAACCCTTGTCCTTAACATGGTAAGCTACGTCTTTATCGGAGTTCTTGAATAATTTTCTATAACCAAACTAAAATAATAATAAGATTAATAAAAGAGCAAAATTACTAAAAAACCCCAGTAAAATTCAAAATTCTATAGAAACATCATCGAAATAGTATATAATAACCCTGCTGTAAATTATCATCACCGCACGTACGGTAGCAGTTTATACAGCGTGAACGACGTTCAACCGCAGCCCGGGGCACCGCACTTACAGGCCCCAGACGAGCCTACGTCTTGTCTCGTATTTTACATTAATTGAAACACGCTATATACCAGTAGATAGCTGTAAGCCAGAATACCGTTCAGATATTGGGATATTATATGAGCAAAAGTTAATTGTTCTTAGGGTTCCATACATCATTTATTTCAAGATCACGTGGACGAACGGAAGTGCCTTCGTGGGAATGGAGTGTCTTAATATTAGGTTTCCAGGTCTTCTCTGCTTATAAACTAA
The DNA here is from genome assembly GCA_016802625.1 of Heliconius numata. Classification (NCBI taxonomy): domain Eukaryota; kingdom Metazoa; phylum Arthropoda; class Insecta; order Lepidoptera; family Nymphalidae; genus Heliconius; species Heliconius numata. The sequence continues at coordinate 130 of JAEBDU010006326.1, read as the reverse complement.
AAAAATATATATTTTCTAAGAATCGCGAAGAAATGAAGTCACCCCCAAAAACCGGATACTGTTTGTAAACATTAAACTAACCCTGTCGAGGCAAACTTTTCGAGGCGAAGTTGGTTCGTTTACCACGCAA